>PVIU01024859.1:0-24745 GCA_004026605.1 Ondatra zibethicus
ATCTGTCCAGAGCTGGAACAAGGCTGAGGAGTTCATTATAGTAACAGGCATCAGGAAAACAGAAACTCCTTTACTCTTGAGATGTTTTTAAAAACTTTTCTTTTTGCACATTTTAAGATGCAAATTTTTTATCTTAACATTTTAGCACTCCGGCATTAGGATGTAGTTTACTGTATCTGGCCTCCCACAGTTACAACCGGCAGAATTTGCTTTCTTTTAAATCATCGTGGTCTCAATTAACAGCATCTTGGGGTAACAAAATCCAAAGTGTAGTGCCCCCCCAGATTCTAACGAAAGCAGTAAAACAGCCAAGAAAAATTCCCAAGCTTCCTGGATGAAACTGAACGGTTGGGAACAAACAAGCCATGAGCCACTTGGAAGTCACTGGGAGAGAATCAGAGTACCCCTGGGGAGCTGCAGAGCAGGGTCAGGAGCTGCTGACCTGTATGTTAGCGGTCTGAACTGTCTACGCTGGGGTCAGCACTCGAAAAACCCAGTGCACCCTTCGTTACCAAAGTGCCCTCTTTCCCAGGGTGGAACCGCAACTGCACAGAAAAAGGATGGCTGAGGCTCTGCAGGAGGTCACAGCAGCAACCCAAGACAGCTCGAGCCCCCCACCAGTGCTCAGAGCTGTGGCTGTCCTGGGGGAACTTACCCTGCGAGGGCTTCTGGAGGAGAGCAGGTGGAGACATGGAACAAGCACGTGAGTAAAGGAAGTCAACCATTAAGAGATGCTCACCCATCCCTGGAGCTTGGGAGGTACCATTAAGGGGTCCTCATCCTTAGAGGCCCACCAAAAAGTGGGTGTCCAAATGAGAAGAGGCACTAAGGCTGACGGGTGAACCCAACAGCCATGGTCCCTTCTAAAGGTTGAGGGAGCTTCCCTGGCTGGACAACTCTCAATACCTTGGGGCCTCATGGTCACCTGACTTCTCGGGTACCCACCACCTCTTGAGGTGCCCAGTTGTGCAGGTGTCTGGATTACATGAGATGGGCAGCATCACTTTGTTGTGTAAGTGGCAGAAGGGAAGGAAGGGTGGCCAGTAGCTTTTGCCTAGCAAATAATGGGAGCCCTCCCAGATTCACCAAGAAAGCACCAAGGTCCTCCTACCTCCTGAGTGATCTGCTTCTGCATCCATGGTCCATCCATCCTCAGTCCCCAAGTCTGAGAACTCCTCCTTCAGCACCCCATTGCTGAAGGGCTCAGTACTATCTGGCAGTGGTGGGGTGACAGCTTTGTCTCCGGGGCTTGAGTTGGTCTCTGTACAAGAGTCTTCAAACCCCGAAGTACTCAAAGAATCTGAGCACGGCCCCGAGGTGGTCACTGAAAGGACACCCTGCCTGTTGTTGGACATACTGGTGACAAAAGTGTCATCTCCTCCTGGGGAACTTGCCCCATCCAGAGACTGTCTCAGGAGGGGAACTGGTGCTGGGCAGGGGGCCAGGGAGATGTGATGTGCAGAGTTCTTTGGCTTCTGGTCCTTGGTGGGGCTTGACAGAGGACTGCTAAGACAGCTCACATAGGTCTTTGGTGGCAAGGCTTCTGCTAATGGGCTGGCAGTGGCGTTTGTGCCAGAAGCAGGATCTGGGGTGTCTTGTCCCAGGCCAGTTTCCTGGCTGGCTGGGACAGAGCTCTCCTCCAGCTCCTGAGGCTGAGTGGCCGGGGTTGGATGCACTTGAGCCATAGTCTTGCCCATCGTGGTGGCGCGCATCTCTTCGGTCGCTTCCAAGATCACCTGGGAGATAATCTGGAAAGCAGCCTGTTCAATCTGATCATTTTTAGGCAAGGTCTCTTCTTTGACCTGCTCTCTAGCCAGGACTTTGTTCCAAGTATTGCTACCTCTGACCTGGGGTACCAACACGTCCTCATCCTTAACCAGTTCTGAGTGAACCGGCTCCACAAAGCTACCTGGCAACTTCCCAACAACACATTCTTCCTTCTTTGCAAGCTCAGTCACCTGTGGGGGGCCACTGCTCACCTTTTCTTCCCTACCTCCCCAGGGGGCCAGGCTTGGAACCTCACTTTTCTCTGCTTCTGAGATGCACTCCTGGGACAACAGGACTTCCTCTGGTACACTTTCCCCCAACACAGCGTCTCCAGTGCCCTCTGCCCCGCCTGTCTCTCTTGCTTTCTCTCCAGAGGCTGCACATTGGCCCAGCCAGCCCCTTCCAGGTGTTTTGCCCAATGCAGAATCTTGCTTATATCCTTCTACTGCTTCCAAGGGGAAGGGCACTTCCTTTTGGAGAAGGGGACATCCAAGAGGAACAGATTTGGCTTCATCCTCCATCAGGGAGAGTTCCACCTTTGAGTTGTCATCTCTACATGGCTGCGACCTGGTGTCTACGTTGCTGGGAAGACAGCCTGAGGGCTCTGATCTTCGGCGAACCTGACGTGTCCTTGGCAAGGCTGGGGGTTCTATAGAAGACTTGCCCACAGAGAGCTGTTCCGGTTCTGGAGGCTGTGTAACACTGGGGGGCACAGACAGGACTCTAGTACAGGCCTCTTCACTGGGGAGTCGGTCCTTGATGGCAGGGCCAACCTTCAGTGTCTCCATCTGCTCATCACTGCAGCTGAGTCGATCTTTTTTACGAGAGAAAAACCACCACCAGCCAAGGAGCGCTAGCATTCCAGGCAACGCCAAGGGGAACAGTGAACGGAACTGGATTGCCATCTTGGAGGCGAGGTGAAGAAGCTATCTATGCCTAGGGAAAGTGAGGATAGGAAGAGATGTTACAGAAGCCAGTTGGGCAGTATAGAAAGCTGGGCACAGCGGTGGTGCACCCCTTGAATCCCAGCACTTGGGAGCAGCGGTCAGATTCAAGGCCAGCCTGGTCTACATAGTGAGTTCCAGACCAGTCATGGCTACATAGTGAGATTCTGTTTCAAAAAAACAAAACAAACAAAACCAACTGGGGATACAGGGACTGTGCACTGACAACCAATAGGGGTACAGGGACTGTGTGCTGACAACCAACTGTGGGTACAGGGACTGTGCATTGACAACCAACTGTGGGTACGGGGACTGTGTGCTGACAACCAACTGTGGGTACAGGGACTGTGCGCTGACAACCAACTGTGGGTACAGGGACTGTGCGCTGACAACCAACTGTGGGTACAGGGACTGTGTGCTGACAACCAACTGGGGCACAGGAACTGTGCACTGACAACTGTGGGTACAGGGACTGTGTGCTGACAACCAACTGTGGGTACAGGGGCTGTGCACTGACAACCAACAGGGGTACAGGGACTGTGCGCTGACAACCAATTGTGGGTACAGGGACTGTGAACTGACAAGCAACGGGGGTACAGGGGATTGTGCACTGATAACCAAGTGGGGGAATGGGGACTGTGCACTGACAACCAACTGGGGTACGGGGTCTGTGTGCTGACAACCAACTGTGGGTACAGGAACTGTGCGCTGACCCAGTATATTACACCTGCACATGGGTTTGTGTTTGGTTGCAGAGAGAGACAATGTAACGCCTCAGCAGAGGTTGGGAACACCTTTCTAGGACTGTGGTTTCTTCAAGGGTGGACTACAGACCAAAGCTACTACCCACACCCCAGAACCTGCTAGAGGCCCAGCCCTACTCAATCACGTTTGTACTTTAACAAGATCCCCAGGAAAGCTCTAGGCACACTACGGTTAGGAGGAATGTTTGAGAATAGGAGACCTAGATACCCCAAAATGAAGGGGATGACGGAAGTGCAGGGAAAAGAGGTCATTCCAGAAAGCCCTTCCAGCTGTTAAGATGTACCTCAAAAGGCAACGCAAGGAGACTGTAAAGTACAGAGCAGGGTTGAGCAGTGGCCAGGGCTCAGGCGACTTGCAAACACCCCCCCATGCAGGAAATTTCTAGGACGCTACTGTGGCTTCAGATTCAAACAGCTCCATCCTGTATCATTTCATCCTCAACCTGCCCGCCCATCCATCCTTGTTTGGAACCTATCACTACCTGGGTGGATTAGATAACTCAGCGTAATGCAGCTGAGGAACGGGATCCTAGCTTCCATCTTACTTGCCAGTTGATCCATAAGGGAAGATGTGCAGGGTGAGCCAAAAAAGGGAGAAATTCATACTACCATCTTAGAGCATTAGTAATAGCCTGGCAAACATCATAAACATACCCTACAATCCACCTACAAACAACATAAAACAACCTGTGCATAGGCAAAGGTCCTTCAGAACACCCACCAAGGTTATTGTTTGACACCAAGTTGGAATTAGCCCTTTTCAGAGCAATGATCACTAAATATACTGTAGAATCATCACTAATTGGCTGTATTGGTGTTACAGAAATTGTGCACGGACAGAAAACACTGTAATGAAGAAAACCAAAACATAGCTGGGGTTGGAGTGTGGAAAACTGACTCGGACTAAGCCTTCAGCTGGTGGAGAAAGGCAGTTTCTGCAAACTGATTTTGCATAATGCATTTGTGAACTTATTACTAGTATGGTAGATTTGTTATAACTTCTATCTACAAACAGGAAGCAGTCTATAGTCATGGTTTCAAAACTTGGATCCATACTTGTTTAGTTTCACCCGGGACAAAAGGTGGAGGTGCCTATTTAACATATCAAAGCAGACCAGGTCACCAGGTTCTCCCAGCCATCCCTCACTGCCTACCTGTTACAGGACTTGGCTGGCATACCCCACCCCCACCCTGAACACTCCAGCTGCCCTTCTCCCAGAGGCTCTTCCCTACATATAATCCGGACATTTTGGTTACCCTTCCCTCCTGTACCTTTGGCCTCCTGGCTGCTGCACGGAGTTCCCCTCTCCCTCATGGCCCAGCTCAGCCTAGTCAGGTCCACTCGGGACTCCCAGATGGCCTCTACCTACAATCTCCCTTTTATCCACAATAAACTTTCTCCTCCACCAAACCTTGGAGCAGTCATGTCCTTTCCTTTTTATTCCTTTTTTTATTTTATTTTATTCCTTTTATTTCTTTTTTTTCCCATTCACACATATCACTGAGGAAGCTTTTTAAAGATTTATTTTATGTATTTTAAGTGTTTTGCCTGAATATATGTATGTATGTATGCCTGATGCCCTTGGAGGTCAGAAGAGGGCATCAGATTCCGTGGAAATCAACTCATGGGTGGTTGTGAGACACCCCTGGGTGCTAGGAACCAAGCTCAGGCCCCTACAAAAGCAGAAAGTGCTCTTAACCACTGAGCCATCTCTCCAGTTCCCTCTCTGAGGAAGTTTTTACTTTGTTTTATTGGCACCCCAGGTTGGCCTTGGACTTTCAATTCTCCTGTTTCAGTCTCTCAGCTACTATGATTATCACTGGGTTCCAAGTGTGAGCCACCACACCCAGATTCAAGGAAGTTCTCCAGGGCCTGAGGCCAAGGTGGCACCCAAACCAATTCAATCAGAATCTGAAACCCAAGAATCAAATACCAGGTTTGCTTAGTTTTAAATCCAGGTGATCCCAGTATTCAGTCAGGCTTGAGAATCTTTGATCTGCAACATCCTCCACACACTCAAAACAGCAGCAAAATGAGACTCACTGGATCCACGGTCAGTGTCGTTCATACAAAGGAGTAAGAGTAAGGAGACTGTTCAGGAGTGAAATGGTGTACCTGGCAGGAAGGAGCACACAGCCTGGACTCAGGAAAGCGGTGCCCAGCAGGCGCATGCTGACAGGAGAGGCACTGGAGTCTGAACATGGCCTTACATTTCTATGTCTGACTCCTTGCTAATAGGCAATCCTTCCCAGCAGGACTCACATTTGTAACTCCTACCGAATTCTAGAGTTCTCTGGTCTCAGGAAAAAGGCTCAGTGGAATGGAGTAGACAAAGAGAAAACAAACCCACAGCCATGCCAACAGAGAGAAGCTTTCCCTTCTAAGGCGGAGAAAGCCAAGACCAAGGTCATGATATGTGTGAGAGACAGCTTGGTACTTAAGACAGAAATGGCTTCCAGTCCGGTAGAGAGGAGCTCTGCCCACTTTGAAACTAAATTGAAGCCCACAGCCTCACCTTCTACCGCAGTTACAGGTCACTCCACTCTTACCTCCTCAAACCCCAGAAGAGAGGCCCAACAGCAAGCCCTACGATCCAGCTTTAGTCCAGGACCTGGCTGGTCCACACTAGGCCCAAGGCCCACCATGCCAAGGGCTCCCTTCCATCACTTCCCCAGCTGTCCCCAGTCCTAGCTCAGACAGAATGCCCAGGACCAGCACCTTCCTGCTGCTCTGAGCTTAGCACCACCGCGGCCTAAGACTCCCTTCCCGCTGGACTCATTCCTAGAGACTGAAGCTCTAAGCCTCAAGTCTACCCAGTACTCTGCTGTAGGACTCCAGCTGAAAGGACAGTCCAGGAAAGCAGCTGTGGTGACATTTCTCATCCAGTCTCCCTCTCTTGTGGTAACCTGAGACCAGCCAATTCAATGAACCTAGAAGAGATTCACAGTGCCCACTGCTCCATAGCCATAGCCCAGAGACCCACTACTGAGGGGGTGAGTGCTCAGGACAAAGCCCCAGGGCCGTTTCCAGGCAAAGGCCGAGAGTGAAGGAGTTCCCCTAAGAGCCCCACAGAAACCAGGGTTTCTTTGACAGTGGGTGGGACAGCAGCCATTCTCTACCGAGAAAGGAGCCCCTGGGATCAGCAGCTATACACCCAAAGGCCTTTAAGGCAAATCTTTTTTAACCATGTCTGGTACCAGGAGGCACCCACAGGGGGCTCTCTAAGGCAACTGATGCCCCTCCACCAGCTCCACTTCCAAACAACCAAGAAAACAAACCTCTCTTTTCCTCACCCCAAGCCAGTCTCATGTCAGTCAAACAGCCTTCTTGGGAATTTATAAAAGGCCACTCCCCACCCCCAATGTACATGGTCTGACATATTAAAAAAAAAAAAAGAGGTGACATAGGATGCACCAACATCCCAACAGTCCAAGTAGGACTGCTGTGCATGCACCTACATGAATGTGCACGTGCGCGCGCACGCACACATACACACACACACACACACACACCTTCAGCCTCACAAGGCTTCCCATTACCTTCCTTCCCTAACGAAGCCTGTTAGCTGCTCTTTGTCCCAAGCATGTGGGTCTTCGTTTTTGTTTGTTTTTGGTTTTTTGAGACATGGTTTCTCGGTGTATTCTGGCTGTCCTTGAACTAGCTCTATAGACCTCAAATTCACAGACATCTGCCTGCCTCTGCCTCCCGAGCACCGGCTGGCATTTGGCTTTTAAACCTGGACTTCCCGAGATATAAGTGGACTGAATACAACAGGGCCCAGAGCCCCCACGCTTTACACTCACAAGTCAACTGGAAGCTGCCAAGCCCAGTTTCTCCCCACAGGAGGCAGGCTGCCTGCAGTCAGGGAAAGCCTCCCACAAGGATGCTTACAGACCTGCCCTAGGCTGGTGAGGAGGACACTCAGCTATTTTGAATCTGCTGGAATTAAACTGTTGCCTGCTTATTTTTAGCAGGTCCATTTGCCCAGGAATAGATGCACGCTGGCTTGTGGCCAAGCAGTCATGCAGAGCTGAAGGCAGGCACGTGCTCCAGCCAGCAGGCCTTTGCATTCAACTGCTCACTCCAGGTTCTAAAAGGATCCCCTCTCTTTCCAGAAGTACCTGTGGCTTCTCAGAACGGCCTTTGGGGAAGTAATGGCCTCACTCACAAACCTGTAACTGCAGTCTAGAGCCTTCTAAACAAGAAAACAATCCCTGGGAATGGCACAGAACGGTGTTGGCCCTAGTGATTAAGTTGGTTTTGGCTGCAGTTACTGGGAAAAGGGACTACATGTAACTGACAGGAAAGCCAATCATAAAAACAACAGCTTAGGAGCCAAGAGCCCAAGTCCAGTGTGGGCTTGGCCCTGATGGGTAGATCCACACCACTTTGTGTTCTGGACAGCTGTTCACACACCCTCTTGATTGGAACTCGAACATTCCTCCCACCATCCCAGTGACGTCCCCCTGGAAAGTGTGTGCCCTGACCGCTCCATCTCTAGAGCAAAGCACAGCCAGCTCTCCCTAAATGAGCCTTCCCTTCAAGGAATCCCCCCCCACACACACACACACAGGCAATCAGAACCGAAAGTCTAGCTGGCGCTCCTTTACTTCCTGTATGGAAAGCAGCAGCATGCTGCTGGCTGGCAAAGGAAGCTCCCTGGGGGAGGAGCCAGCCGAGGGGAGGAAGAACATGCACTCAGTGTTCCCTGCTCGGCTACAAAGGAAAAGACCCTTCATCAGCAGCATCTTATGAACTCTCGGGACAGCGGCTCCCTTGCTTACTCGCATACTCAGATCTGTGCATGATGCTTATAAGGAGTTCTTCTGCCAGAAAGAAGCTCAGGTCCGGGTAGAAGGCTATCCCAGACTGGAGCACACACCTGCATCCAAGTATTGGTGGAGTACACCAAAACTTTTCTGAAGACCCGAATTAAGGCTGAAGAGATGGCTCAATGGTTAAAGGCACTAACTGCTCTCCCAGAAGATATAGGCTCGGTTCCCTGGACACATAAGGAGGTGTATAACCATCAGTTCTAGGGTTTCTGTGTCCTCTTCTGGCCTCCCAGGCACAGATGCAGTATTCACACAAATATGCAGGCAAAACACTCATGCACATAAAATAAGTAAATTCTTTTTAAGGCCAGGATTTCTGAGTTGCAATAGATATGGGGGAGAAATGGCATTATTATGGTTCTGATGCCTTTAAGAGTAGGAGAGGGGAGCAAACTCCCCAGGCAGAGCCTGAAGGTGTCCTAGCAGCTGACCTAAAGAGCTGGTGAGGAGGCCTGTGACCTTTATAGTCAAGGTAGTGGCAGCCTGGTCAAAGTGGGGCAGATCACCAGAGGTAATGTTGGGGCAAGCCCCATGTGGTGACGCCTGTCCAACACTGGCAGTCAGCCACTTTGCCACATGTTACTGAGGTTACTGAGCACTTGAAATATGACAAAATGGGACTGAAGAACTCAGTTTCTAATCTTACATGAAGTTAATTTAAATATCTACATGCTGGTGGCCCCAGCCCAGAGGACAGCACAGTACCAGAGGATTTTCCCAGAAAATCCTAGGACACGAGAGGTCCGGACCAAAGTCGTGAAGCCAGCACCTACCTTGCTGGCAGAGTGCACTTTTGCACTGAGGTGGGGGGTGATGGTGGGCCACTCTCCAACAGCAGCATGGCTGGGGCCCAGGATTACAGTGATGGTGCCATGCCTCAGGTGTGCCAGTCTTAGCCCAGCGCTGGTGTTCCCTTCATCCCTGGGGGGCTGAGCAAGCTGTGACTCATGAGAGCACCTCAAGATTCCACATTAGCTCATAATGGGCTGGCTGGCCTGCCCAGGGTTAGCCCTAAACTCTCCATTGTGACAGTCTGCCAGGACAGCAAACAAGCCAGTACAGGCAAGCAGACAGGCTGACAAGACAGACAGATGCACCCTAGGGTTGCTCTAATTCCTTGCATAGGTAGGCCGGCTATCAGGACATCATGGAATACTTTCTCAACCTGCTTCACAGTAGGAGGACAGAAGCTTAACAAAGCATCTAAGAGGAAGACCTGCTTGGTGAAACTTCTTTGGCCAAAAAGGAAAACTAAGGTCTAGAACCAAGCAGCTCAGGTAAGAAGAGCTAGAAGCCAAAACTCCTATCCTAGACACGGTGTCTTTCTTGCCAGCCCAATCAGTAGTTAACAAACCTCCGGTTTAGAGAATCTAGTAACAAGGGCTGGAGAGGTGGTGGCTCAGCTGTTGAGAGCACTGGCTGTTCTTGCAGAGGTCCTGGGTTCAATCCCCAGCACCCACACAGAGGCTCAAAACCCTCCGTGACTTCAGTCCCAGGGGACCCAATTCCCTCTTCTGTCTCATGAAGGCACTGTATGAACATGGTGTGCATACACAGATGCAGGCAAAGCAACCACACACAAGAAGAGCACCTGCCTCTCTCTGCTGATAGGTCCAGCCTCAGGCCTCTCCAGTAATGTGGGAAAACAGTCCAGCCCTCCTACAGTGGTCTCCCCAGTTCTTTACCTCAGAAAGAGGTGTGGTTTTGAAACCTGGCCATCTTGACTCTGTCTTAGGTTCTTTATTATTACTTGGCCTTACAAGTGAATTTTGTCAGGCTCTGAGGAGCGATGATGCAGGAATGTACTCCTGGGTACATGGAGTTCCCATTTCACCACAGAAGATACCACATAGGCCCTGCCCTGGAGGTGTGAGCAGTGATCTGACTACAAGCATACTTAAGAGCTCATAATCCCAGCACTCCAGAGGCTGAGACAGGAGGATCACCAGTTAGAGACCCTGTCTCAAGACCAGCAAATAAAAACTAAAAGATCATGTGTGTCTTCACAAGAGACAAGAAAAAGATGTTGATGTGTGGTCAATAACCAATGCAGTAGCAGCAACCAAGAAATCACAAAGACATAAGAGGAAAATTTTTATTCAATAAATATTTATTGGCAACTCCAAGTACCAGGCAGTGTAGGGCAAAAATGAATGAGAAACTGAACTTCCCATAGCTTTCTGGAAGTCAAAACCCATGACCTCTTCCCTAGGGAGCTGTCCACACTGCCAAAGGACAGGAGAAGTATCTGGTAGTCGGAGGAACAAGCAGAAAACAGAGTGCGGGGATGTTCTAGTGTCCTTGTGTGGGGATGAGGGGACTTTAGAATGGATGCCGAGGAGCCAAGGAGAGCTGGGTTGCACTCAACGGCCACATTCACCGCCACCTGGGTATTCAAATCCAGATCGCCTCTCCATCACAACTCCCAAAAGATGCCATCTATTACCTCGGTGGAAGGGACCTCCTGGCTTAGCTGTCCTTGCTGAACAGTCCTGTATCCAGTCACATCCTCTCAATGCACACCTTCAGAGGGCCCTGCTCTCCTGCACTCATCAGCGTCCTTGCGAGCCACCCACCTGTGTGCGCACACTTTCTCAGTAAGGTACTAAAGGATGTGTTCTACCGAGACATGGGAGTACATCTAGGAAGGAGCAGGTATCACACCCAGGAACAAACACAACAGATGGAAAGAATTCCCAGGAGGAGCAGGCAGAACCAACAGAAAGGGCTATATCCCCAGAGCAGCACAGAACTCTTAGGAGGACCCGATATGCTTAATCACAAAAGCCTTTCCACCAATGGCATAAAGCCTGCCACAAAGGCAGAGAGGCTCAGGAGAAGCCGGGAACTAGTAAAGACGCAGAAAAGTATAGAAAGCAGATAAGGTGAGGCATGGTGGTGCATATGTATAATCCCAGGACTTGGGGTGGAGTTGGGGTCTGAGGCAGCAGGATGGTGAACACCAGACAAGCCTGAGCTTACACAGTGAAAAAGAAAAAAAAATATGAGAAACTGCAAACTTTGCTACCGAAAATGTTTATGAATAGCAACTATCAAATTATGCTACTTCTATACTGAGACAAAGAGAAAGAAGGTATAGGAATGAACAGGGCGTTCACTTTGTCACAGCCGAAAACCAGACAGCATTCTCTAAAGGAAGAGAAAAGCAAACAAACAAGCAGACTAGAAACAGATAAAAGTCAACAGGACAGCTAGAAAGACTGGAGAGTCGGCTCAAGCAGCTGAGTTCAGGTCCCAGCACCTATGCTAGGTGGATGACAACCACCTGTGAGTCCAGCTCCTTGGATAGATACTCTCACATAGCCATGCGCGCGCACACACACACACACACACACACACACACACACTAAAAATAATACATAGAGAAAAAAGGAAGGAGGAAAGGAAAGGCCCAAGGTAGCTTCCAAGGTGCTCTAGGACAAAGAACTGACGGGCATAATATCCAGGGTCTGTCTGGTGCATTCTGGGAAAGTCCTGTACCAATTAGTTACAGTCCCAGCAAAGGACTGTCCTTTCAAACTTTGTGTATAATCAAAAAGTCAGCTTGGTCTGCCAAGGCACTAGATTCAACCCCCAGAACAATAAATAAACAACAACAAAAAAATCTCTTTCCATTGCAATGCTGTGTCAGACTTTGCTGTTGATCTAAGGTCTTGGGTTTTGAGACAGGTTCTCACTCTGTAGCTCAAGCTGACTTTAAATCTTTAAATCGTAACCTTCCTGCTTCAGCCTCCCAAGCATTGGGATTAAATACATATGCCACTATGACCAGTTGAAACTTCATGCTTAGGCTACATACAAGCGGTATTGATGCTCTGTTACCACCCAGTATGTCTTGCTTGCTAACCAAGATAAATATGCAGCGGCGTCAACTCACACACAAACTTGCAATGCTCTCTTTTCTCATAACTGACGGCATTTTTGCTTCAGATACCTCGAAACTAACACAGCAGTGAAAGATCAGAAAGAGAACATGCTTACTGATAGAGCTTTTGGGAATCATGGCAACAGTCTCTGCACCCTTAACTCAGCAGGACCCATTATTTAGCTCCATGGAGGCTGAGGAGAGTTGTCTCAGGCAGCAAAAGTGGAGGAAGGGAAGGGACTCAACTTTCAGATAATAAGACAGTACAATGAAGAACTTAATGTAATATGCCTGTCGTCTCTGAACTGCTTCAGAGCATAGCACATCCCTAAGGCGCCCCTGGCACATCCCCCATGCATATAAAAGTAATGGGAGGGCTAAGAAATGTGTCCTTGACTTCTGTGGGCCCTCCAGCTGACAGGAGAAAGGCCAGGGAGAGTCTACGGGACAGGAAACTCTACACAGAAAGGTGAGAGAATGTGCCTCTTGGAAGAAGGGCCGCCAGAGCTTCGGCGCTGAACAGTAGGGCGCCATGCCAGGATGAAGATGGGGCGGAGAGGGAGAGAAAGTCCCGGGCAGAGAAAATATGTGCCAAAGTCCTCAGGCAAGAGCAAGCTTAGCTAGCTCAAGGGACAGCAAGGAGAGGCCAGGAGAGAGTCAGAGGAATGGCTGGTTCCACATGCCCCACAGAAGCTAAACTCAAGGAATCACGGGACTCACAAAGTAAGTAAGCAAGTAAGTAAATAAATAAATAAGGAAATGTACTTCCAGAGGGGCAACCGCTCTCCAGAGTCAGGGTACTTTGTTCTTACTTCATAAGCTGCCTCCAGATTCTAGTCCAGAATCATGTTGCCCCTGGCTAGAAATATAACTGTGTTTTCTGGGCAAACTGACTTTTTTACCCCAAGTCTCAGCAAGCACCCTTGCTAGGAAGCCCCACAGCTACACTACACATTAGCTTAGAGAGCCACTGCTGGACCAGTGTGCTTAGCACTACCCCTCAAGTGGATCCAGCCCCTAGGGATAGGTGCACACATGTATAGTCACACACACACACACACACACACACACACACACACACACACACACACACACACACTCACTAGTCCTTGAGCCAGACCTTGCAACAACAACCTTGCTCTCCAGCCAACATAAACCATAGGCCACAGAGGGCCTTATATGGCTTGAAGCTTTCTTAATCAGAAACAGATAGATGGGCTGGAGTTGGCAGCTGAGTTAGAGGGAAGGAGGAAGGGGGAGAGCGGAAAGAAAAGTATGAGGAACAAGGCAAACTTGTCAAACTCCTTTTTCATCCCTCTTCCGCCTCAGTGGCTTCCTCCCAGAAAAGGATTCCTAGTGGGGTAGGGGGGCTGTGGGCTACTGATGTGCCTCAGAGTAGAGCCTAACATGCGAAAGTCCCTGGGTTACACACACACACACACCTGTGTTTGTATTTTGATGAAAGCCAGAAGATACCAGTAATTGGACAACACACAGTTTCAGACTTTATGCTTTGTAGTGGCCAGCCCTAAGGCTTGAACAATTTCACTAAAAAGGCAGAGATGGGTGGGAAGTGGGGGTTAATACATTTTTCCGGGAAACTCACTACTGGGGTGTCAAGGGGCCTCATTTCCTAAGACAGTACCTGACCCATCTCCCTAGCTCACTGACAACGGCCTCAGTCACATGCCTGCTTGGTGCGGCCCCAAACCGCACCAAGAATAGAAAAGACAATCTCAGAGACCTCTTACTGGGCCAGTGCTGAGGCCATGGCAGTGGCTTTAGTCTCCTCCTTCCCGATTAGGAGCAGTGGCCCCCCACAGGACCTGTCCTGGACACACAGCCACATGCACTTGACTCTCCTGGAGGATGCCACCTGCTAAAAATAACCACAAGCTTGGTGGAGTGGGTCACACCAAAGCAAAGGACAAAGCTGGGAGGTTATTCTCAGGAGCTGGTCGCTCTCCAGGGCAGCTGGACAAGTCAGAAGTCACTGACGGAGTGACAAGAAGAGAGGAATAGCAGACCAGAGCTGCCTCCAAATGGGGGTGCCATCTTTCAGCCTCACCAAGGTTGGAGAGGAGAGCAAGGCTGGGGAGAAGGGTCTGGGGGCTGCCTTCGATGATCTCGCTGTCTCCTCCTCTCTTGGGTAACAGCCTACCGAGGGCCAGGGGGATGGTCTCATGACCTCCATGTGAGGTCTGACACGCAATGTTATTATTAGCCAAGGAATGAGTGACTTCAAGGTTGTCTTGCAACCCGCTCAGTTTCCCAGACCCTGAGGCTTTCTTATTCAGTAATTACTTGTGCATTTCAAAGGTGCATTTCCCTAATGATGACAGGGCTTTGTAAAGGGTTGAAAGAATGAGATCTGAACTTTAGTTTTCTGGGAAATGGGACCTGAATAGCTCTACAGGGCTGTAATGAGGCTTACCAGGCTCAGTCTGTGGGATGAACTTTTCATTCTTGAAAACTCCAGTTTCACATTGTGGATGAAGAGGGGGTGATAATGAAGCAGAAAATAGGGTCTCAAGGACAGACCCATATGGGGAAGTAAAAAATATATCAACTCATCCAAAGCCAACCCAAAACTGGGAGTGTCCTGGGGGGGTCACCTTACCTACCCTTTTGGGGGATCTCAGTTTCAAACTAGAGATACTTAAACTTGGAGATGAAAAGATAAAAATAAAACAAAAATCTTCCTAGCTACTCAGGAAGTGTGGGGGAGTGTCCCTTGAGCCCAGGAGCCTGGGACCAGCCATGGCAACACAGTAAGACCCCATTTCAACAAATTAATCAATATAGAGCATTCTAATAGGTGCTCATCAAATGTTGCACGTTTGTAAGATTAAGCTCAAGGCTACTTCGGAAAGATCCAAACAAAGTAGACCCAGAACCAGACTGTTGTTTGACAAGTTTCTTCCCAGATCAAAACATTCCATCCTGCAGGGAAGCCACTTAAACAGGTATGTAAACTACTAAAAATTAGCTTCAAGAACTCCCTGAAACTGAACAGAGACACTAGGCTCCTCCCTGTCAAGAGTAAAAAAGCTGAGCCACAAAGAAGACTGGGAGGAGAGCTGCAAAGACTCAGCAGAGACCAGACCAGCTGCATGGAAGAAGCAGAGAGGTTCAGACCAGAGTCACCTGGAAAGGACACTCTCCAACCTGTCTGAGCCACCTGCAGGCTGTGCAGTGTGCTCTAGGTTTCCCAGCTTTTGCCAGCTGTCACTGGTGCTGGGGTGGGCCTTGGTGATGAAACGCTGTCTTTGCGTCATTTCTGCTCCTATAAATAACCCCTCACCCATATTCTTATAAGTAACGCCAATAAAACTCATTGGTCCACCAACCTGGATTCTGGTCTCTGATGGTACCCATCCTTTGGTGAGCCATGTGATCCCTACGTGAGTTAAGTAGACGTCTGTCCACCCCCACAGGTTCATGCCACACCAACATTTCAGGAGCAACACTGTTGCCACTCTTTTCCCGTTGCCTTCTGTAAAGTACACCGCTTACCATTAAGATGGGCTGCTAGGAAGTCAGACACAGTAGCTCGTGCCTGAAATCCCAGCACTTAGAAGGCTCTGAGGATGATCTGAGGGCAGATGTGGCTACACAGTTCAAGTCTGAGATACAAAGGCAGACCCGGCCTCAGAAGAAAATGTGTTATAGGCACAGGATAAAAACTCAAACTACTTTAGCAGAGAGGTTTCACACAGGTCCTTTTGGAAGATATGGGGTGTGGAGACGTATGACATTTGGAGACCAAGGACAAGGAATACAGACAGGTACTGGAGAACCAACAAGGCCCTATACAGTAATGAGCAAAGCTCTCAAACCAAAATGGCTAAGGGCTTCAAGTCTGACCACTGTCCTCCGTGCTCATGTCCCCAGGCCTCTCACTAAATTCATTTCTCAATCTATGTCCTAAGGGACCATGCCCCTCCCCACTGTAGACGAGAACATGCTTCTTAACCTTCCATAGGAAGAAAAACTTTGTCACCCAAGTGGTTGGGGTTGTGAGCTATTAACACTAAAACCCAAACGTGTGGTGTTTCAGAGATTTACAGGGAGGCAGCTAAGATTTTAGAGTAGGACAAAGGATATTCTAGACCTGCACCATCCAAAACTTTTCATGGTGATGAAAGGTTGGTGACTTGCACTGCCCAGGTGACAGCCCAAACACATTCCTCTAGCAACCCCCAGGCCCCTTGCCCTAACTCCCAGGGCACAACCAGAATACTTTTTAGATATAAGCCTGAGACTATCAGTGCTATCTCTCTCTCTCCCTCCCTCCCTCTCTCTCTTCAGCCCATAATCAGAATACCATTAAAGCCTTTAGTTTACCAAGTCTCTTTTACCAATTGAAAAAAGCAGACCCTTAGAAAGGCAGGAGGCTGGTTGAGCTACATGAGGAGGCCCTGAACTCTTGCCAGCCAAGGCCAGCAGCGACAGCCCCCTAATCCTGAGCACACAGGCTTTTCTTCCAGAACTCACCTTGCTTTGCTCTTGAGGCAAATGGGCCTCAGTGACAAGGCTGAGTGAACACAAGTGGTCAGGAGACAGGACAGGGAACAGAAAGTTTACAAGAACTGCAAGAGCATCCAAATGGCAAGGCCTTAGAATGACACACACCATCAGAAGGAAAAAGACAAAGGTAAGGGAAAGGTGAACAGTGGTGCTGAGGCTGGGGGATTGTGGGTTTAGGCCGGCTTCACTTGTCATGACTGTTTAAAACAAGAAGAAGAAAAAGAACACTTGGGGCTAAAGTTCAATGGTTCAGTACTTACAATGCATAAGGCCCCTACGTTCAAGCCCAAGTACTTGAGAAAGGTGGAGAGACAACACCAGGAAGGTGAAACAGAACTTGCCCTAGTTAGTAAGATTTAGGACTTAAACACACCCCACTATAGAGATTAGCAACTTTCAAATATTAAGAGATGATTTCAGCGGGGCATGGAGTCCACAGAACCCAAGCACCTCCCCATAATAAAGCTCCTAGGATGAAACAAATGCCAAACACAAACTTCCCCCAAACAGGAAAAGACTGGGCTGCAGAGGCCTAGGCATGACAGACTCACACGGAAGATTAGGAAGGAGTGGCCACGGAAAACAGGGCAGCTCTCCAGGCACATGAGCTCTGAAACCTTAAAATGCCAGTTTGATAGAGACATGTTGACCCAGGGGGCTAGGTGGCAAAGCATGGAGAAACCAATTTGTCTTCTCTTTCCTTCTAAGCAAGTTACTAGGTCAGAGGCTAGGGGAGGGGGTGCTTTTATATTTAAATAATCAAATGACTGAGTCAAACACAGGGATTCCTTGGGAGAGAGGGATACTATACTAAAGTGCCTGCCATATACCAGGCATAGTCCCAAGTCTCAGATATGATCTCCATCCATATTCAGGATGAGAAAGGGGATGCTGGAAGTGAAAACTACTTTCCTCCATTAACTATGGCTACAACCAGCCTCTGGGCCAGGTCCAAGTATAATCTGGTTTACCGGTTAGCAAGACTTTGCTTTAAAGAGTATTGATGCTAAGCAACCTGATACATTACTTTCAGCATCTGAGCAGGGGACATACATTAGAGATAGCTGTATCTTGGCTGCCGCCCTGCATTGGCTAAGTGTAAATGCAATTTCTACAAACAGCTGGGAGATGGGAGAGACTCCCATAAGGAACTCCACATGGACACAGACCCACTAGGTCTAGAGCAGGTCTCACCCACGGGGTTGGATAGCAACCTGCACACCCTACAGAACAAGGCCTATTGAATTAGCAAAATGACTGAGGCTTTAGTGATTTGCATACCCGTAGGGTCCTCTAACCCAAGGCTATTTTTCCTATTTCACAAGACTACACCCAGGAATTACCCAGAACCTACAAAACAAGTTAGAGGTGAAAGAAGGCTCAACAACACGTCCAAAAAGCTCCCCAAACATAACCTCACTTGTTCCCTGGGCTCTGAAAAAAGTCCTAAATAAACTGCAGGTGAGCCACTTAAATGCCAATAACAGAAGAAGCTGATAGAACAACTTCACAGAGTTCTAGATGCTCTGTACCTTTAAGGGAGGAATGGGTAGGTGCAGCCCTAAGACTCTAAGCCTCACTTTCTAAAGTTAAACGTTTAAAACAAACATACAAACAAACAAAAACAAAACAAAACCCTTCACAGTTACTAATCTGGAAAGGATTTTGCAGTTAAATGAGCGTATAAGGTTAACTCCCAGAAGCAATAGCTTTCTGTGAACTGTGTTCCTGCACGTCAATTGTAAGACTCGTGTATAGAGGGAGGTGGCAAACCAAAAGAGATAGTTACATCAGGTCCAGCAGCCCTAATTTCACTGCAGGAGTTAAATTTAAACCCCAAGCAGCCTCAACCTCAGTAGGGGAAAGATCGACAATTTAACCTCACTAATTGCCCTACACATACACTGGGTTTGAGGAGCCTCCACTCGCACCTGGAGCGAAATCCACCGGGTTTGTGTTAAGCACAGCCCAAGGTATGCTTAGAAAGGTATCGGTCGCCCGAGGCATTTGCGGGGGGAGGGTGGACCCGTTATGTTCCCAGAGGTCTCTTCTGCACGGTCCAATACCATCAGCACCTTCCCTCCCGCGGAAAGGAAACAGGAAAAGCCGTAACCTAAGGCGCAGGAGTAGTTGGCACCAGAGTATCTGCCCCTTACGTGTCCAGAGGTCTCTCGAAGCACATTTTTACGTATGACCCCGGCAAAGTCCCTCCAGATCACCGACCTGAGACGGGAAGGAAGGTGGAGCGTGACATGTGACACTGGACTCCCCTCAGCCCAGAAGTCAGAGGGACACGCTTATGAGTCCACAAACCCTAATCCCCTTAAAGATACCCAAGACCTTGACCTCCCGGTCCTAACTCGGTTCTTACGGTCCCTCCACCGACAATAGGCTTGGGACCTGTCTTGCATCCCATCCTCCCCGCTGCGACTGCAGAGCTCGCTCCAATAGTTTGCGGCACTGAACTCCAGGAACCTTGCCTACCTGCTCGGGTTTGCCACAACTGCCGGGCCAACCCAGAACGAATCAACCGGGCCCAGAAGTTGGATGAGGCTCTGAAGGTGACCAATTCCAACTCCGATCCCTCAGCCAGAAAAGGGATCGGTCCCCAAGGACCAGTTCTCCCGCCCTGGGCACCGGGTCCTGGACAGAGACCGCTCCGCTGCCTCCCCTCCACGCTCAAATTGGGTACACACGACCTTTGAAAAGTAAACGCGAGAGAGGCTGGGCGACCTTGGGTGGGACGCGCTCGGGTTCGTTACCCAAAAAGGGTGAGCCAGCACTGGGAAAGTTGAGGCGCACCGGGGAGCCCGGGGAATTGCGTCCCTCATCTCCATCCTAGAGGCCAGTGACGTGCGGGGGATGGGAAGGGGGAGCAAAGGCTCAGAGCAGCGCCCCAAGCTCAGCGCACGCGATCTGTCAGCAGCCGGGTTGACGGCGAAGGAGGAGCAGGGGGCGCGCGGGTCACCTAGGCACAGACCCGCCCGCTTCACAGCGGGCGCCGTGCACACACCGCTCAGTCCCCGGCGCACTTGGCGCGCGCGTCGCACCCTGCACCTGCACCCCAGGCTCCCCATCACCCCCCAACTCGTTCTCCCTCCGGGCCCGTCAGGCGGGTGCCCGCGCCAGCCGCTACTTACCAGCTCCCGGGCGACCGTCTAGGTACACAGTCCTCCCGCCACCGCCCCCCTGGCCCCCACCTAGCCCCGCGGCCCTGCCCTGCAGCGCTGCGCCGCGTTTCGGCCGCTCCCCCACGTGCTAGCCCAGGCCGGGCGAACACAGAGACATTAAATACTGGGGACGCGCAACGACGTGCCCGCGGCGCGACGCAAAGCCCCGCCCCTCGCCCTCGGGTCTCCGCGGGGTCCCCCCTCCTCCCTTGCCCGCTCGCCCTCCTGCGCGTGCGCGACGCCGGCCGCTCCCTCCCCCCGACTTGCGCGCGCCTCCCTCCCAGCTGCGCCAGGAGGGGCGCGGTCTGGAGCGCTCCGCTGACATCCCGGCGCCGCTCGGGCTCGCCCAGCGGGTGCTCTCGCGAGAGGAGCTGCAGTCGGGGCGGGCGGGGGAGATGGCGGTGGGTCCCGCGCGCGGGCTGGGGTGGATTCCCGGTGACCTGCGTGCCCGGCACAGTGAACTTGGCACGCGTGGGGACTCTGCCTCTTCCCAGGTATCAGGCAGGATCCTGCCTTCGGGTGGTGTGTCCCCTGGAAAAGGCCAGGGAAGCTGGCGGGGGACAAGGCTCCCCTTGTCTCGGATTTTAGCTTTCTCGCAACCTTGCGAGTATAATGTAGCATTGCGAGTATAAAAGGAGGCCATTAAAATTGCTCGGTAATATGGATACTGTGTAGCACTCGAATGCAAGTTGCTTTCGCATTGTCTGTATTTAGTGCTGTAGAAGTGACTTTCCTCTAAATGGTTTAGAAAGTTTGCCTTCGAAGAAGGGGTCACCATGAGTCACCGCCTCCCCCAACAACTTTGGAAAATACAGTACCTTCAGACAATCGGATAGGACGGAGGTGCCGCTGAGCAGCCCTGCTCTGAACCTTAAAACCTAGGCACTTTTTGTTTCTTGCTTTTTTTTTTTTTATTTTGATACTCTGAGACTGTCTCATGTAACCTACACTGGCCTCAGCCTGGCAAGGTAGCTGAGGCTGACCTTGAACTCCTGATTCTCCTGCCTCTGCCTCCCCAAGTGTTGGCATTACAAAGGCAACGTGGTACTTTAAATGCACATATTTTGAACAATATATAAAAAAGATACCATACTAAGAACTAACCATTACTTGGTCCTAGCCAAGTAGTGGTGGCACTCCCCTTTAATCCCAGCACACAGGAGACAAAGCCAGGCAGATCTCTAAATTCAAGGCCAGCTTGGTCTACAGAGTGAGTTCTAGGACAGCCAAAGCTACACAGAGAACCCTGTCTCCAAAAAAAAAAAAAAAAAAAAAGAGAGAACTAATCTTGGAAAAAATCTTCACTGGTGATCAAATGTAAATTTAAAATTTAAAGAGACTATAATGCTTACTGAGTAGTAAATAAAATTCCATGTATCTACTGTCTAATTCATTTATTTCATGAGACAGCACTTGGGAGGCTGAGGCAGGAAGATTGCCACAATTTCAAGGTGCCCTGGACTAGAGTTGGACTCCTATCTCAAAGTAAACCTAAAATTGTTTTTAAAGATTTTATGTGTATGAGTGTTTGCCTTCATACATGTGCATACATATACATACGTCACGTGAGTGCCTTGTGGAGGCCAGAAGAGGATGTTGGGTTCTCTAGAACTGGAGTTACAAACCAGTTTAGAGCCTCCACGTGGAGGCTGGGAACCAAACTCTAGGCCTCTGGAAGATTTGATAGAGCTCTTGAGCATGGGGCCATCTTTCCAATCCCGCCCCACTTTAAGTCCAACCACACCTTTACAATAAAAACCGGATTAATGACTGACCATGGCAAAAAAGGAACAGGCAAGAATCTGTGGCAATTGGTTCATTTGAGACTAGATGCTAGTCTGGGCTAACCCCACACTCAGTGATTCTGAGGGTATTGGAAGTAGAGGGACAAGACTCACTCATGTTTTATGGTTAAGGAAAGAGAATGATAATCCCTCTGGCTGGAGTTACTGTGGGAACAGAGAATGAGGGAAGTGCTAGCAGACAAACATTTGGTTTGTCTGGGACCCATTACCTTTGTTCTGTCTTTGCAAAAGCAACAGAGTTGGATGTGCAAGCCTGGAGGTAAAAGAAGAATGGGTAGGAAATACAAATATGTAAAATTATGCAAAAAGGGAACAGACACACTTATACACATATTTGGGGATGTTTTGTTTTTGCTTTGCTTTAGACATGATTTTTGTTTTTCGTTTTAACTAGGTAACTCGAACTAATTCAGACTTGTGATTTTTCATGTTAGTCTCCCTGGTGCTGTGATGATAGCTGTGCACCACCCTACTTGGCTTAAAGTGGGGGTATTTTAAAGAAGAGAAGGAAGAAAGCAAGAAAAGAGAGGAAAAATTAAAGCTAGAGGGCTGGAGAGAGAGCTTAGAGGTAAAAGGGGCAAGAGTGCTTGCTGTACAGATCTGAGTTTGGAACCCCAGCACCCATGTTAAAAGCTGGATGTGAGCCGGGTGGTGGTGGCCCATGCCTTTGACTCCAGTACTCAAGAGGCAGAGGCAGGAGGATCTCCGTAAGTTCAAGGCCAGCCTATTCTACCAAGTGAGTTCCTGGACAGGCTCCAAAGCTACAGAGAAACCCTGTCTTGAAAAGAAAAAGAAATGAAGAGAAAAGAAAGCTGAATGTGAGCCAGGTGATGGTGGTGCAAGCCTTTGATCCCAACACTCAGGAGACAGAGGCAGGAGGCTCTCTGAGTTTGAGGCCAGCCTGGTATACAGAGCAAGTTCCAGGACAGCCAGGGCTACACAGAGATACCCTGTCTCGAAAACAAACAAACGAACAAAGCTGGGTGTGTAGGCCGGATGGGATGGTTCAGAGAGTAAAGGCACTTGCTCCCAAGCTGGGAGGCCTGAGTTTAGTTTCCAGGACCCACATGGTGGAAGAAAAAAACCAAATCTAAGGCATTGTCTTCTTCCCTTCCCCTCACATCTCTCCCTCTGGAATGCTGGTCTTACAGGTGTGCCTGACAACCCTGGTCTATGTGACCTGGGCTGGGGACAAAATTTTCTTGCATGGGAGACCAGCACTCTACCAACCTAGCGATATCCCTAGTCCCTTGTGAAGCCCTTTTTTAAAAAGTTAGTCTCTTAGCAGCCTCTCCAATCTCAAGGTCACATTTGAGAAATGCCTTACCATTGGAAGAGTCCACAAAGACATTCCAAGGGACAGTAAACATGAACTTGTATACATTAAAGAAGTCCCTCCCTCCCACTCTCCATTCTTTCCACTCCCAGTTCCCTTACAGAGAAAATGCATTTGGTTATGTCCCAAGCCCCTGTGTCTACATGGGATACGCCCAAGGAAATCCATGAGAAGAATCGGGGAACAACTCTAACCACACATGAGTAACTAGTACTCCCAACACTTAATCCCCAACACGGAGCAAAGGTCTTTGTCCTAATCCTCCAACAACCTCAGAAACTCTTATTATAATGTATTCCTGTTTCAAATCGCTTAGTCACACACAGCAACAAAGTCAAGATTTCAACCCAAGCTTTCTGACTCAGAACCCATTGATTAACCAGCTGGCTCTACTATACATTGAGAGGTAGGGCCTTAGGGAGCAGTTTTACATAGAGAAATGAATCTGTTTTGGGGGAGGGGGAATTAGGTCCTCTAAAAAAGATGCTTTGAAGACCTAAACCCCTTTGCCTCCAAATGCATCCCAGTTTTCAGGCTGCTACAGGGGTTGATGGAGGTCACACCTCTGTCCCAACAGAGAACGGGGGCTAAGTGGAGATCATGCTCTATTCCAATAGGACCAGGGTTCTTATAAGAATAACCCTAACTCAACGCACTTGGTGTGATGAATGCCTTACAAGCAGAGTCCCAAAGCCATTGAGACAGAAAAGACACCCCTTGAGAATGGAGTTTTAAAGAAGGCTGGGGTTACCTTGGTGGTAGAGCCCTTGCCTAGCACACAGAAGGCCCTGAGTTTGATCTCCAACATCAGAAAAAAACAAAAGGTGGGTTGTGTTGGGGGCGGGGGGATGCCAATGATTGTCAGCAGACCAGCAAACTCTGGGAAAAGGCCAGGAAAGCCTTCCTGTACAGCTGTCAGGATGTGCACTGATTTTAGACTTCCCTCCAGAAGTGTGGGACAGTTAAGTTCCTGCTGTTCTGAGCCAGTCAGGTGTCATACTGAACTCAGGTGCGGTAGCCTTCATAAACCGATCACTGCCCTCCTCTCCTGAGCCCCTGGAGACCAACTCATCAAAGGAAACCGTGATGCCAGTGGGTGGTGAAAGGGAGCTCTAACTTGCCTCCCCTTTGGCCTTACAGGGCAGGGCACTTGCGCAAGAGGCTTTGCAGTCTCCATCATTAACTACTTCGTGGGAATTTCTCTCAGTCTCAGTTCCCCTTCTCCTGGTCGGTGTGTAGCTAGCCTAGGTATCATCGGGCACTCCCCAGAGCCCCACTCCTCTACTGTTCTCAGCTTCATCCACTGGGCATTCAGCTTGGAACTGGAACATAAGAAGAAAAATCGGCATGCTTTTAGCAAGGTGGAGTCTACCTAAAGCTAATGTAAGCCTTCCAAGATGGCAAAGCTCATGCAGGTAGAGTCATCATAGCATACAAGCCGGTTAGCTGATTCCCTGGATTCCTGAAAGATAGCAGTATGGACCCTCCCGGAGGCTACCTAAGCTTCCTGAATGCCAAGTGTGTAGTTGCTTGAATGCTAGGAACCGGGTAATTCAGTGTGCTGTGTTTAGCTGGATAGTTTGCATAGCCGTTCTGTGCATAGCCTTCTGAACAGCACAGCTATCTAGAAATCTCAAGTAACTCAGAGAAACCTGAGCTTCCTTGTGGGTGAGATGGCCAAAGTGCCTTGTTCCCAGGAAAGGTAGG
>PVIU01024860.1:0-24742 GCA_004026605.1 Ondatra zibethicus
AAAAAACTATGCGTTTTCACTTCTGTGAGGAAGATTGGTTGCCCTAACTGCACAGGAAGTCTTGATCACATATAGGTGGAGGATCATATTCAGGAAAGTACAATGGGAAGTATGCTTGGCCCTGACTGGACAAAGGTGGAAACCCATAGTCTTGTGGGTTTTGCCATTATAACCCTCTGACTAATGGAATTTTGGGCCATACTCTGGGAATCTCAGGTGTGAGCCTGACCAATGTCTATCATCCCGCCCAATATTTAATAAATATACCTTCAAATTTGGTTCAAAAAAAAAAGAAAAGAAGGCAAGCAAGCACATGAGGCACTATTGTCCCCTAATATAGCCTAGCTTCTACAGCAGCTAACTGAAAGAGTAAGGAAAGACAGCCTCTAAGAAAGCCTCCCGCTTCCGTGTTTCAGGAGAGCCTTTCACAGAGACGCTGGAGACAAGGAGAACAGGGAGAATAATTGCAGCTGCTTCTAGGGAGCTGTGAGAAGAAAGAGAGATGAGCACAGTTAAAAGCATGTGGGACACAGGAAATCTCAGGGGGCGCAAGTCCACCCAGTGGCTGTTGGCTACCAGACCAGGATCCACAAGTGGCAAAGCCTTAGTCATGGATGAACCACGGGCCTGTGGTGGGAGGGGGGTTGAGCCAGATGAACAAGGCACGAGCATCTCCTTGGTGTGGGCTGGGCCAAGCAGACCGCGGGCATCCAGTGTCTCAGCCTATGCTATCCCAGAGAGCTAAGCCGCCTCCTAACAATTAGCCCAGGCACTGTCCAGACGCTGCCGCCGTGATCCTTTAAAAACAAAATCCACTAAATGACAGAGCTCAGTGGCCTTTTTAAATTTGGGCAATGTCACCTATCTGGGCAGTTTCTCTAACTTTTCCCCAATTTTCCCCTCTCCTGCAATGCTTCTTTGTAGAGACTGCATCAGAATTGCTTACTCCTCCCATCTGTCACCTTCATGGCAGTGAGACGAGTTTGGAGCCAGTGACCAAGGCCGACTTGTGATGCCCAGAGATGTCTTTGGGTCACCATAGGTCCTTGGGTCAAGCCCAGCTAGGTAGAGAAAGGTCTCCATCAGAACGAGCTTGGAACGCTGCTGGAATTCAGCCCTTTGAGAATAAAGTCTCTCAGGAGGATCTTGCCCTGGCCTTCCTACATATTTGCCATCACACGAGGCTGAGGCAGGGAGCAAAATGAGTGTGGACACCCGGGCAATCCATTATTTGGCGCATAAATAATGGAGTCCAATTTGTACCACTTTATTAAGGGATGCGTCTTTGTCATTTTGGTTGAATGACATTTGCACAATTTCATAAAATGTTTTAGCTGGGCTCAAGGACAGCTGAGCTTGATGAGGTCTTTGTGTTACTTGCACCCTGTGTCGGAATTTAAAGTCCAGAGGCAACTTGGAGCCACAGGTTCTGCATCCGCGCCATGGAGACTCGCTGCATTTCCTTTTATGTACTTCTGCCCTTTGCAACCCTAAACTGCTTCTGCTTAGACACCTCAGAGGACAAACCCACAGCCAGTGAGCCTGGGCAGGGCAGACTGTGTGATTGGACACATGGTAATTTGGTTGAGGCCCCTGAAGACAGCCCTTCCGGGTCAAGCGCCAGAGCAGCTCATTCCTCTGGCGCCAGACCTGTGAGAGGCTGCTTTTGAATCTACAGGACTGCGGTCTGATCTCAAGATTCCCGGTATGGAGACTCGTCCAGACTGCTCCAACACTTTCAACGGGATGCGGGATCTGGGAGCTGATGGGGACCAGGAACAACAGCATGGTCAGTAAACTGGTTCCGACGGGATTCTGGCGGGGGCCAGGAAAGAACTCTGGTGGAGAGGCCAGTGGCCATGGGCTTCGGTTACCCAGCTCTGCCTGTGGCCCGTCTCCATGCCTTCCAATGGTCCCTGGGCCAAGACGCTCAGATTTTTATCTTTGTGTTTTTCTTTCTTTCAGGTGGGAATGCAGTGGTCTTGAAGGCTGGAGAGGAAGGAGGCAAGAAAGAGCTTGAGCAGAGCAAGCCCGCTCAGGGAAAGCTTGATGAGGGCAAATTTGCTCCGGGCGAACTAGCTGAGGGCAAGCTTGCTCAAGAAGAGCCTGCTCAGTGCAGTCTCGCTCAGGAAGCCACAGAAGAGGTAGAGGAGGGAGAAATCAAAGAAGAAGAAATGGGAGGAGGACATGCTGGCGCTGGTAGTTCTGGCCCCGTGGACAACGAGGTCCATGAGGAAGGTGGCCATGGCGGCAGCATGGATCAACAGCAGCCTCAGCAAGAGGCGGCGATGCCTGAGGGCACCAACAGTCTCCAAACTGGGGACAATCAGCCTCTCAAGCGCCGCACCAGATTCACCCTGTCTCAGCTGCAGGATCTGGAGAAACTTTTCCAAGAGAATCGCCACCCCAGCTTGCGCATGAGGTAAGCACTTTGGCCTGCTAGGCGTCTGGTTTTTAAGCAGTGTGTCCTAGCCCAGGCTTTCCTTTGGAGCTCCCTGGCTCCCTGGTTTCCTCAAGAAATATAACCACCCTGTCCTGATCCTCCACGAGAAACTGGTTTCTGGAGTGGGGGCTGGGCCCTACTCCAGCTGGGAAAGAATGTGCTTTTTACCTATTTAAGGGACACGTGAGTGGGAAATTTAAACAATGCTGCTTCTAGATGAGTCTGTAAATATGAGAATGAAGCCAGAGGTGTGGCTGGGAAGATGTGTGGGACGGATCCCACCTCAGATTAAATTTTGCTAAGACTTTCATCGTGGAGGCTCTGCCTTACGTTTTCCATTTTAAGTACATCAACTAGGTACCTGTGCTTGGGGGATTACCCTTAATTTTGGTCCCTGAAGGAAAGTTGTTGCTAAAAGCTAGTCTCAAAGTAAGTATGAGGAATAGTGAATGTATGTGTGTGTGTGTGCATGTGCGTGAGCACGTGTGTGTGTAAACATGTGCACGCATACAAGTGTGGACCTGAGCGCTTAAAAAGCACATGGCACATGTCCGTATATACTTCATTTCTAACACAAAGCCTAAATGTTGGAATCTTTTCGCTTCAGGAAGGATCTTGCAAGATGGATGGGTGTGTCGGAAGCCGATGTGCAGGTCAGTATTCTAAAGCAGAATTTTGGAAGGGCTTCATATCTTGTGATGTTTCTGCCTAGAAGACACGTGTAGGAGCAGGGTGGGACCCTGAAATTGCATCCCAAGGATGCCAGAGCAGTACACAGCCAGGCTAGGTTCAGGAAGACACCAGACCTCCATTTTCTCAGGTAGGAAATGCCGCGCAGGACACCTGAAACACTGAGACGCCAAGGTGCTTTGTCTTTCCCTAGGTGGACAGACTTGTGTTCTCCAGGATGTTCTGGAGACTGCAGCCCGCATGCCTCTCCTAAGTGAAGCGATCACGTTCTTGCTCACCTTCAGCTCTTTCACGCTGCATGGCCCAGAAAACCTTTTCTCAGACTTCTCGCTCCAGTCTGTAAATGGCAGATGCCTAGCTTAGTTCGGAACCAGTACTGGGCCCAGAGACCTCACACTTCCCTCAGCACCTTTGCCTGCCTTTGCTGGTGATGTGTGTGCACTCTGATCAGCATTCCAGGCACCCCTGGCTTTTCCAGACCACATGCCCACGAGGGAAAAGGCCTGTAGACACTGTGCTGGGAGGCTAAGACGGAAGCAGAGCAGGGAGAAGGGCCCTTTGTCTCATAAAATGTGCATTCTGGATGGAGAAGGGCCCTTTGTCTTGTAAAATGTGCATTGTGGAAACTTTGACAGACTGCCTCAGGCCTTTATGTGGTCCTCAGGGGTTCCAAGAGAAATCTTCTTCATAATTTTGATACCGCAGGGAGCAGCAGTAAACCATGACCTAGATATGCATCCTTTCCTGAAAGAATGCATTAAAAATACCAATTGATGTGGGCTGGAGAGAGAGGTAGATCTTTAAAGGATAGGCCCGCAACCAAATAATACCTGTTGACAGAGAGAAGAGGCAATATTCCGGGTCTGTTCTACAGTTGAAGGACTGGGTGTGGTTTACATGCCCTCAGGGGCTAATCAGGGGGTGTTTCTAGTGCTTCAGTGAGAATGAAACCTGTTGCATCCAGCATTCTGAACAGTCAGTATACACTTCAGGTACCTCTTCAGCCCTTCTTGGGGTTACACCAATAAACAAGGAGTTTCTAGGCAGTCAAAGATTTGGTGCTTTGCTAAGGGACTAGCTCGGTGCTAGAGACAAACCTAGCATACCTCAGGTCCCGGATGGGTTCCAAATACATCATAAAATGTTAGCCAAATTGAGCCAGTATACAAAGTTACAGGATGAACACATCCTTCAGCCCTTTTCAGTCTACTAAAATGAGCCTCTGTTCTGGTTGCAGGATTGGTTTAGGAACAGGAGAGCCATTTACAGGAGGAATACTAGATTTGTGGTGCTGTGCGATACATTCTCTGGTCCCCAGAACAACGATGCCTGAAGATTCCGGAGCAGCACTGAGTGCCACCCCTTTCCTGGAGGAAGATGTCCTGCAACCTGCCCCTGCCCCTTTCCTTCCCTGCATTTATTTCAGCAATAAAGAGGTGTATTCTCAGTACATTGGCTCCATTGTTTTCTGAGGTTACCAAACTGTGGGTATAAGTATTTGAATGATAGTAGTCTATTCCGGAAATGGCATTTAAATCATGAAGTGTCTTAGGCAAGCTGCAATCAGTATGCCTTGCAAAGGGAGGAAGACTTCCAGATGCCTGCTTCATCCTGACCCCACGTGGTTCTCTGCCCCCCCCCCCCACTTCATGGAATAGTCAACTCTATCTCTGTGGGACAAGTTATTTATAAGGGCAGAAAGGGCAAGTCTCCAATACAGGACAGTGTGTTTCTAGAAATGGTTGTTCCCACCCACACTCCGGGAAGTCACACCTTAGGCTCTGTTGGAAACTTCGCAGAGATGTCTCCCAGGTTGATGGCAGGGGGAATGGGAACACTCTGTGCGTTCCCTCCCTCTCTGTGGGCCTTCAGGGCAATAGGAGGCACTGCCAAGGGTCCTGCAGCTTGAAAGAGAGAGGCGAAGCCATCCATCCAGGCAGAGGGAGGATTCTGTCCCCTGTCTTCCATTCGGGCTCAGGGAAAATATACTCCCAGCCTGGCCTGAGACCTTGACTGTTGTGTCTTCTGCTGCATTTTGTCAGCTGCCTCAGAGCACCCTCAGTACTCAGGATTTGGGGGTCTTTCCTTTCTAGCAGCCCTGTGATATTTGTAAACAAGGTTGAACCCCTAGGAGTGCGTCAGCACATGAGGAAGGAACACGGCTTCTTTCCATCTGTGAATCTTCAGGTCCAAATAAACCAAGTTCATCTTAGTCACAAGCAGAGGTATGACCTGCTGCACTGCCGGCGCGGCCTGGATGCCAAGACTGGAGGCTGGGGGGGGGGGCTGGGGCTTGGGGTGGGGTGTGTGTGTGTGTGTGTGTGTGTGTGTGTGTGTGCCGGGATTGAGACATGGAGGCTTCTTTTCAGGTGGAAGAACAGCAACCTTTATTTTCCCCCAGCTAAAGTCTTTTATGACTCTACTGCTTCTGTGGAAAACCACAGGCCATGTCGGTCAGGGGGAGTGAGGGCAGCTAGATCACAACATGGCCTAGACTGCAAATCCAAACTTACCGCATGGTGTTGTCCAAATTCCTGCTCTCCTGCCCTCGCACACTGTAGTTTGTTTTCTGTCTCTGTTTATTTGAGTGCTCCAGGGACCTCGTCCTCTGCAGATTCATGCTATGTTGGTTTTGCATCTCTACGATGCCTCCCAGTGTGGTGATCTGAGAGCCCTTCCTGTAGTAGCAGGTATCAATTACACTAGGGACGGGCCCACCGCCCTAAACCTGGGGTCTCCCCATTTCACATATAGGAAATACTCTTTTGTCACAGGTAGACACTGTTCCTGGCTCTAAGACTATTCTAGCAGTCTTCCTCACGTCCCTGTGGCTGTGACAAAGGGGTAGAATAGAGACGTCACATTTAGACCTGCCTGCTCCCCAATCTCTTTTGGGCTGCTGCACATTGACCAACTGGGTGAGCAGCTACTCACTGTCACCTACAGCAAACGAACTCCACTCTGAGCTGACCAGGGGACATGATGGCTGTGGTGCTGTACAAAGCTGGCAGACGCAGCAGCTTTGGATGCCCTGTTTGACTTTGGTCAGGAAGAGGGGGCAGGGACTCCAGAAGGAGGAATGAAGGCTGAGCACAGCCCCTGCCCCCAGGCTGTGCAGGGCTCATTTTGCTCAATGCTCATCCTATAGTGCCTGGGGACTTGGAATGAACTGAAAGCATTCTCAGCCTTTTAAGGGAGGAGTGGAAGCAGGGGTTTCCAGGGGCTTCATACTGTCTCCCGGGAGCCTGAGCTCCCAGCTCCTTCCAACTTCAACTGTTTCTCCATAGGAAGAAGAGTTCCTACACCAGTGAGGAGTTCTCCTCCTTCCTGACCCCTCCGCCTCCCTGTCACCCTACTGTGGCAGCTGCCACTACAACCAGGGCCTCTTCTCCTAACTGTCTTCTCCATGGTATTTTGCAATCATTTTTATCTTGGGATAATCAGCAAGATCTCATGGTGGGGACCACACCTGGAAAAGCACAGAGACAGAGAAAGAGAGAGAGAGAGGGAGAGAGAGAGACAGAGAGACAGAGACAGAGAGACAGAGAGGCAGAGAGAGAGAGACAGAGAGACAGACACATGGGAGACAAGGGGGCGTTCACTGAGGACCTGGACGCATGGGGAAGGACCCTGAGGCACCACATTGGATGTTCAAGCAACAGATTATTTTCTTGAATTTCATTCGGGTGCTTGCCACCAGTCTTGCAGGTACCACGTATTTGGGGCTGACCTGCACGATTGCCTGGCTGCCACGCCCAGGGAAGGGCATTTCACCAGGGACTGATGCTCCCTGAACTGAACCACAGATGGCTCTTCTGCCTCAGCCGACTTCGGATTCTCTTCCTGTAGTCCTCAGTGTGAAACTGACATGTGCTGTTGACGCGCTTCCGGGGGAGACACGAGGAAACGAGAAAATGTGAACAAACCCCCACTGAGCCCAGCTGAAGCTGCCCAACCTTTTACTCGTGTCTTGACCATCTCCCCTGGATTATGAAGTGTTTCACCTCCATCTGGAATGTCTAATGTCTCCAGGAGGTTTCCTCCCAGATGGAATGTCTTATCTTGGAGGAAATTGCCACACATGTGTATCCAGCAGCAGGGCCAGAGCCTGTTGAGACATGCTCTAGGTGACCACATGCCTGCCTCAGGTTCTGACTGGCCTGCCTATCAATTAGATGTGGCGCTGCTCTTCTGTAGCTCGCGGTGCTGTGCAAGGGACCAGGTCAAGTGGGACTGAGAGAACACGCCTTTACCAAATATGGGCGGAGATTGTGGGGCGTCTGGGTAAGCACGTGTTCCGAAGGGTTCCCAGTCTCCCACCCACTGACTGCACGTGAATGGCTGGGATCTGTGTCTAAGGGAAAGAGCACTCGTTGATATTTTAGGAGAAAAGACTTTCTGCTGTTCACTGAGAAAATTCTGTAAACAGCCCTTCACCCAGCTATCCAAAATCCACATAGCACTCCCTCCTGAAGGCACCATGCTCTGCTTCTAGTGACTTCCCTTGGATATTTGGACTCACTAATGCCAGAGCCTCCACTCTGAGGGGCTCATTGTGAGTTTTCCCCTCTTCCCCACTCGCCATGCTAAAATCAGCTTGCAATCTCCAGTAGCCCCGTCCGCGAGGTCTTCTGTGGGGTCTAAGAGCAGTGGCCAGGGAAGGCGGTCATATCTAGGCAAATCTCCTAGGGGTAAAATTCAGCTTCTGTGCACACCATTTCTCTCCCCTGCCCCATCCTTGGGACCACGCCCTAGCCCATTCTCGCCACACAGGCACACCCACTGGGGTAGGAATCAGCTAGAAAGCCAATAGTGGTCTTGAAGGAGGAGCACCTGAGCCTTTGTAGCCCCAACCTGCTGAAAGCCCCCAGGGCAAGGCTGCTTGCCAAAGGCTCCAGCAAGGTGCAGGTGTCTAGGCTTCTGGAGAGCAGCAGCCATGGCTCACCTCCACAATTACAGTGACCGCTTCTACTCTCACATGGAGGACTATGATGAGGACAGCAGCCCCCGCCCTGAACAGGGGGCAGCAGCTGAAGTGGGGGGCAGCTTCTATGAAGGTGCTCTGAGCCTGGACCACAGTGAGAACCAACAGGGCAACCTGACCCAGGGGGGCCACATGAGCCCTTATGATAGCCTGGGTCCCGAAGGTGACCAGAACAGCCAGGAGCCCATGGAGGTGGACCAAGAGGAGCCGGCTCTGGAGCTCACTGAGGTTCCAAGGCGCCGGCCCAGCCGGCCCCGAATCCAGTTCCACTTCACGCAGTGGCATGTGCACGAAATGGAGACTGTTTTCCAAGAAACCCAGTACCCGGATGTACTCACAAGGTACGTGGCTGGCACCAGGAGGCACCCTGACCTTCAGGGGCTAATGTTTATGTTGACCTGGCCTTTACCCCTTCTTGCCCTTGTTGTCCCCATTAATTTCCAAACCACAGGTAGCCTCTCCTTCCCCATGACCGGAGTGGGGAAGTTGTTTGTGGTGGTGACGGGAAACAGTTGTGCTTACTGCTCATGACACTCTTTCACTCCATTTTCAACCGGGGAGTGACATGGATAAATGAAAATCGTGTTGGAATGAAACTGTTCTGAGGCTTTAGAATTCTGCAGTATCAAGTATTTTTATGATTTCTCTCACAGGGCTCTAAAAGTCCGTTCCTCTTGACAAACTGTATCAAAATTCTCTTTTTCTTCCCCTGCAGACCCGGACATCTTCTTCCTTGTGTAACAGGAGGACTCTAAAGCCTCCTGGGATTGAGCTCAATGTCCTTTTTCTGCCTCATTTGTCACAGTTCTCTGGCTTTTCAGCTGGAGTTTCTGCTGGTGGTGACGTCAGATCCCTTCGGGTCTGAGTGTCATCCCACTGAATAAACACACCCCAGCATTGCTTTAGATTGCCTCCTCTTAGGAGTTCAGGATTGCTTTTGCCTCCTGGCTATTGGGGTGGTGGGGTTGTTGTTCCCTGGGGTGACAAGAAAACTCTGTTTTCCCCTCCTATCTTCTGTCTTTGCTAGGTAAACTCTGAAATGGAGTTACTGGACTGGGTCTTTTTCTAATCAGTTCTTTCATTACCTAGTGCATGATGTGATATTCCCACCCACAGTCCAGAAGTTTCCCTTTTCTCTCTTTCCTCACCAGCACTGGTCATTTGCCTCTTGATTTTTTTTTAGTTACCCCACTGGGTAACAGAATGTGGTCATGTTTTTTCAAACATTTTAATCTACCGTGATTGTTTCCCTCACTTTTAACTTACTTGTCAGTGCCGAGGGCTGCAGCCACTTGTATGAGGCACAGGAAGTCCGTTAAATCTATGTTCATAGCCACCATCTCATGGCTGATTTTAAGTGGGCATTTGGGTTCCGTTAATGGACTGTCTTTGGAGTCCTGGCTGAAATAAAATCCAGAATACACACAAAGCTAACCTGGATCTCGAGGTCATCCTCTCTCTGGTCTTAAAGTACTGGGAATACAAATATGAGGCTGGTTGCTCTGGCTACCAGCATCCTCTTACTGATTGAGATAGGGTCTCTCTAATGTCCGTAAGAAGACCTCGAAATTAACTAGAGCCCAATCAGGCCTTTTATTGTGACCCTTCTGCCTCAGTTTCCCAATTAGCTGGATTTACAGGTCTCCGCCATTAGTTCTGGCTACCCAATCTTGATTGTGCCCCGTGATACCTGGAAGATTGTATTTTTGATGCACTCTATTTTATTCCATGTTCTCCCCCCCCGCTCCTGCCTGGTGTTTGCATCAGGGATTAAAGAAAATTTACAAAAACACGGAGCCAGAATAAGAAAGATCCAGTCGTCATGCAGGCTTGCACATAATTCCTCCATGTTGCTCTCTTTAAAATTTGCATAGCATCGTCTATAGAATTCTGCCCTTTGTGTTCATTTAAAATACACCATTAAAATTCTTTGTGTGAGCTAATTAAAGTTGTCTTGACCACCAGTGTGCAGCACAACATTTTACATGCCATGATGAGTGAGCCCTTTCATAAATGTGCCTGGCACTGTGTGTGATGAGCCCTTGAGCTGAGTAGGGAAACAAAGTCTAACACAAGGACACACTGTTTCCAGCCTGTGAATTTTCTCAATGCCTTGACTACTGATGTCTGTGGCTTTCTCTCCACAGAGCGGCGCTTGCCAGAAACATGAACGTACCCGAAGCCAAAGTGCAGGTGAGCAAATTCGAGAAAGCATGGGGTGGGGCCGTCCACCTAGAGCATGCTTCAAACCTGGGCCAGCCCTCCTGGGTCTTTTTCAGTAGGTGTAAGTTTTCTGTCATTCTTATGATGGCAGTCACCGCCTTCATCACTGGAGGGTGGAGGAACTACACACCACCTAGTGTTTCCTGCCCATTCCCGGAAGGAAAGTGATACCTGGTGGAAACAAAAAACCAAATAACCCATATGCTGCTCATATTCTGTGTGTAAAGCCCATACACAGCTCACATTGTGTGTGCAAAACACATACGCAGTTCATATTCTCTGGGCAAAGCACATATGTAGTTCATATTTTGTGGGCAAAGCACATACGCAGCTCATATTTTGTGGGCAAAGCCCATGTGCAGCTCCTAATCTGCGTGCTAAACCAGTATGCAGCTCATCTTCCGTGTGAAAGGCCAACATCTTTCAACAGCATAGACCCTGTAATCATATACATGTAGAATACATACCTGTGAGAGCATAGCTATTTGCCCAGTAATTCGTGTTTAATTTCTTCAACACCATTGTCCTTTACATGGAGACTCTGTGGAGTCAAGGCGGGGTGAGGAGGCTGCTGTAATATTCAAGACGATGCAGGATCAAATAGGGCTATCAAAGGGTTCAGTTGTGTTAACTTCCTGAAAGTTAGTCGTGCACACTTAGGTAAAGGGAAAGCTACTAGTTATCTGGACAAGTAAATAGTTTGCCCATAGCAGCCACGCTAGGACCAACAGATGCAGGTTGTGGTGAGATTGGTGTGGAAATAGAGCAGAATAGCCTGAGAGGCTGGTCCTCCTCCTCTGTCAGTCTGCATGAGATAGCAGCACTCAGTTTTAATTTCGGGGATTGTTTTCAATTCAGATGATGCTTCCACCTGAACACGTTGCCAAACCTGTCCCAACAGCAGGGGAAGGGGCAAGGGTTAACGCCCTTGAAAACTTGTCTAAGGAATGAAACATTCAAAAGCAGTGATATGGAAATAATTAGAGATGAGCCAGCATTGGTGAATAAGGTACCAATGAAAGTACACATTGGGAATCACGTTAAGTGTGAAACTGTCTTGTGCCGAGTCTGTCCCAGAAGTGGCACAGGGCTGCTCCTCTCCCTGTGTGATCCAAAGGAGTGGGCATGCTGTTGCTTTTCATAAAGTCATGGTTGCTGCCGCGCTTTTCATTTTCCTGTGAAGAAGGCGGGGTTCCAGAGACCCTAGCCATGTCCTCCAACACCGAACACACCCTCCTGCTTCTGCCCTGCGTGGCTGAGCGTTTTGAAAACAGCTCCTTCTGCTGTGTGGTTTAGAATGCCAGTGACATATAACGTGTCCCGATGAAGTGTCTCCTTCCATCAAAGTGCTCAGCACGCTGACACGCTTCCTGTCCTCTGCTTTCAGGCTTGGTTTAACAACAGGAGAGCCAAACAGAGGGCCCAAGAGAAGAAAGCAATGCTCAGGCGTGCACCGCCTGGGATCCAGGACCACATCTGCATGATGGATGTGGAGGAGCCCTAGATTGCCATCCATGCCCAGGAGGCCCATGGAGATGAGCTGTTTGGTGTCACCCCTTGGTTAGACATGGGAGAAAAGCAAGCCATGTTTCCCTATATCTGTGACACTGGTATGGCAATAACAATAAAGACAAATTGTCCCTGTTTCATCTTTCTGGTTTGTAGATTGTAGATGCGGTGTGTTCTCTATGTAGGATTCAAACAAATTGGCACAGCCGTCTTTCATGAGGTGGCATGCCTGTGTCCCCTGCAGTGGCCCCTGCAGTCACCGTCATTTCTCTGGCCTCACTGGGTTTGACAGAATGTGCATGGGTCCCTGTGTCTCACTGATGCTCCCCTCACCCCCATTCCAACCACTTAGGAGCAGAAACGTGTTCAAGGATCCTCAGTGTCCGCAGTAGGTGGCCAGTGCTTTTTCAGATAGCACTGCCTGCTGCCCACACTGGAGTTCAGTTCCAGCCTGAATCTTCCAAAGGCAAATCACCGGATTCACGGGAGCAGGGAAGTGAGCGTTCATCTTCACTGTTGGGGTTCTGGTCAGCACACCCCACCATCTGTGGGGCACACGTGGTACTTGTACATTCTGTGCACAAAGTTTCTGTTGCTTCAAAAGAAACCAGAGACTCCAGCCATTCCAGGCTGGAGGGAGGCTTCCTTTTCTCCTAACCATGAGCCAAAAAAAAAATATATTTGCATGTAATTTTGAAACTAATATCACTGAAATTTATCATTTGAATTAGGTCCATTCCTCACTGATTTTCAAGAAAATTGAGACATCAGAACTGGTTAATTGAAACGAATATGGTTTTTATTTTGTTTATGTGAGTGTGTTTTGAAAAAGGTTGGCCTTAAACTCATCTCAAGAACGGTGAAGGAAGTTCTGATCTTGCATCTAACACCTTTGTGGTCAGATAATAGGCATCACAGAAAGGGAATCCACTCAGATTTAGGCACTTGTTGGGATCTACCCCTGGGCTTTGAGTGGGCAAGAGGAACTATCTGCTATTGGAGATACATTCTCATCCCCATCATGGCCGTCTTTACACAATTGGCCAGAATTAGAAAGAAATCCTCAGCTCCTGGTAGACCTTGTCAAGGGTAGTTTCCAGTTATACTGGAAAGACAAATGGATGGTTTGTGAAGATTTAGAAGTGAGGCAGTAACCAGAAGTGTGTGGTAAGGCTTTTGATAGAAGGAAAACTCCTCCTTAGGCTCCAGGGCCCCCAGATATTCCCACATCATTAAAAGGAATCATCTTGCCATATGATAGTTCTTTAATGAATTTTCTAGTCTCAGAGTGACAAGGACATGCTGGGAAAACGTGGCTGCCATGGGATCAGACTGGCCACATACCAGTGAAGGTCCTGCTTGGGTGACAGTCCTGGGGTAGGGACCAGGACACCAGGACATAGATTCCTGCTCTTGACACTTGGGCTATTCCGAGACATCAGAAGTGTGGGGGTGGGGGGTGGGGGGTGGGTGAGAGAGAGACAGAGAGAGAGAGACAGAGAGAGAGAAAGAGAGAGAGACAGAGAGAGAGAGAGAGAGAACATGAGAAATAAGTTTTTAGGAACCCCAGCGGTGGTATGACAATTCTCACAACTTGTGCCAGCACTCTTGAAGGCTGAACAGGGAAGATGAGGCCCCACCGAGCGGCCCCAGGGCCAGAAGAGTCTCCCAGATAAACACATTACTTAATATCTGTTCTCGGCCAGGTACCAGGGACCCAGTGCTGGGCACTAGACTAAGAGAGATTGTCCTCATATTTCCACAAGACCTCTTCCAGAGCTACCGGCAGATCTTTTCTTCCTGCCCGCAAAAGCCTTCACGAAGTGGACAGTCATTCTTGCCCTAGGAAGAGAGTTCACCAGGGCAAAAGGACCATGGAGTAGCGACTTGGAAGGCCCCTTCTACACTCTAGTTTTCCAAGGGTCATGCCTTCCTGTAAATGCATCCTGTTCACTGAAGGGTCAAACTGCTCTCGTTTGTGCACCTCAGGGTCTCACCCCATAGCCACTGTCAATCATCCCAGGAATCCAGAAAGGAAAGCCGCTGATTGGATAAGACGACCCGAGTGGTCTGGCCTTAGGCCCAGAAGGGAAAGAAACCCTTCCTGGGTGAGATGCTCTCCTACCGGAACTGTAGGGGGCTCCCGCCCAGAACCTGAAGAGGCAAAAGGGAGGCAAAACGCTTCGCGAATTCGACAGCATTCCTGTCATGAAGCGTGGGGCCGTCAACTACCTGCCCCACGAGGGACCTGATGAGAAAAAATGGAAGGGTAAGTACGTGCTAGGAGTGGTGCGGCGGCCATGACCGTGAGGGGATGTTGTCCCTCAGAGGCGTCTGGACATGCTCTGCTCACTACCGCGCAGGCGCGCGCTTGCGTGGCCATCGAATGTCGCCATGGCATGGCTGCTTTGCACCAGCCTGGGCCCTGCCTCCTCATCTTGCTCTTTCCCCACTTTCAGGTGCTGAGGCACCCATGGTCTTGCCGGCTGGAGATGGAAGAAATGAGGAAGAGAGTGGAAGCGGCCAGCCTGGGTCGGGAGCCCCAACAGCAGAACTGCGAGGAATAGAAGAACTAAGAAGGATAGGGAAGAGTGGAGAAGGTCCCTCTGTTGCTGTAGCTTCCAGACTCACAGATGATGGGAACCAAGAGGGTACCGGCCACATTAGCCAGGAGAGGGAGCATTCACCCCAGAAGCCAGTCCCCGAGAGCATAGGGGGCGCCGAGGCTGTACAACCTGTGCCACTGTTAGTGCCCCGTGTGAAGCGTATGTCGCATAAGCTGCCCCGAGCACAGTCTATGTCAGGAAAATTACATGGTGTACAGCCTGTGCCCATTTCTGTACGCTATGTAGAACCTATGTGGTTCACTGTGCCCAAGGTACGGCCTATAACTGTCACTGTGCCCAAGGTATGGCCTATTCCTGTCACTGTGCCCCACGTACAGCCTGTGCCCATTTCTCTACCCCTTGTAGAGCATATGCCAATCACTATGCCCCAGGTACAGCTTATGCCTGTTACCCACATAGAGCCTGTGCCAATCAGTGAGCAGCAGACATTGCCTATGCCCATTACTGAGCCCCACGTACAGCCTATTCCACTCAGTGACCCAGCTTCAGCCTATGCCTGTTCCTATGTCAACCCTGTGCCCCAGGTACAGCGTATGCCTGTGACGCTGTGCCATGCACAGCCTATACCAAACACTGTGCCACGCGTACATCCTATGCCAGTTGCTGTGCCCAAGGTCCAGCATATACCAGTTAAGATTCCTAACATACCACATGTGGCAGTGCCTGAGGAACAGCCTATACCGGTGAGGGTGGCCTGCGCACAGCCCGTATCCATTACAGTGCCCAGGGTCCAGTCTATACCAGGTAGAGTGCCCAGTGTCCGACCTATGCCAGTTTTGACGCCCGATGCACGGCCTGTACCGGCTCCAGAGGCCTACGTCCAGCCTGTGCCAGTGCTGGCGCCCCGCCGCCGCCTCAACAACAGGTTCACAGGGCTGCAGCGGCAGGAGTTGGAGCGCGCTTTCCAGAGAAATCATTATCTGAATGCTGAAGAAGGGTAAGCAGGTTCTGTGGCCTCAAGTCCTTTGAGGGGGAACAAGCTGGTAGAAAGGGGCGTCTGGCTCACTGGCAGATCTCCTTCTTGTTTTCATTCATTGAAAAGCTTACATTACATTTTGAAGGTTTATTCTTTGTCTTGGTGCCGCGGTGGGGGGAGCTGTGTCTCACATTTGGAGGTCAAAGGACAGACAGCTTGAGGGACTTGGTTCCATCCTTCAAGGATGTGGGTCTGAGCCTCAAAATCAGCTCCTCATGCTGGCTGGCAAGCAGGTTTATCTGCTGAGCCCTTCTGTCTGCCTCCTTTTTGTCCTCTGGAACGAAAATCCAGCCACCCATTCAGGCCTGCAGGAGCCCTGCCTTCCTGTCCTAGGGTTCTGCGATGGGAGTGGGGCTCTTCTCAGGTAGTATTTAGGGGGCCGAGTAGAAATGTCTGACCAGCGCCTGTTGCTCTAAGTAGGTCAGGTCGGGACGGGCCTGGGAAGCCTGAGATGGGGCTGGAACAACAAGGTTCTCTGCCTCTGTTGGAGATGCTGACACATTTGGACATCGCGTATGTGTTCGCTTTGTGCTCACACACGGTAAACACATCGACACATTTCCCTTAATTGCTGCTTTTGGCATTTTCTGAAAATTTCTGTGGCCTCCCCAAAGAAAATTTTCCTTAAAGAGAAGCTTCAGTGCAACTTGGCGGCAGCACATGCTTTTAGTCCCAGCGACTGGGAGGCAGAGGCAGGCAGATCTCCGTGAGCTCCAGGCCAGCCTGGGCTACAGAGCCAGTTCCAGGACAGCCAGGGCAGTTACCCTGTCTGGAAAAGGAGGAAAGGAGGGAGAAAGATGTAAGCTTCAGTGTTGATCATGGTGACTTCTGCTTGTAATCTCAGCACTGAAGAAACCAATGTAGTCTCGTGCTGCAGAGAAAACTATCTCAGCACCGAGAAAATCGACTGTGTTTATCAAACCAGGTGTGTCTGTAGCCCCAGCATTTGAGGAGGATGCTAGGTCACACATTCAAGGTCGTCCTCAGTTCTGTGAAGCCCAGTACCCAAGAGACCCTTTTTGTTGGTGGTTTAGGCCTGGGTTTTCTTTTTCTTTTCTTCTCTTCTGGTTTTCTTATGCAGGGTCTCATGCTGTAGCCCAGAATGGACTCTAACTTTCAGGATGGCTCTTATTTAACTCTTCTTCATGCTGGGAATCCAGGACTGTGTGGCCAGCAATGAACACTTTTGGGACATGAGTTTTGTGCCTGACGTGATTTGAACATTTTGTTTTGTGGGCCTGGGAGATGGTTCTGACCTGAGACCCAGAGAGAACCAAGTCCCGGTAGCCATGCTCTGATCTACACTGTGACCTAAAACACGGAAACATGCTCGCTCACACTTGCATGCACGCATACACACACACACACACACACACACACACACACACAGTATATGAAGCAAATGTAACAGGCCCTGTCCTTATGCACTGTGTGTTGGACAGCTCTACCTGTTAACAGAACATTAGGAATCCTCAGGGCATTTCCGAGAAGCCATCTTCTTTTATGTTATCCTTCCACTGCGGCAAAGGCCCTCACACAGAATTTTCCTGTGAGCATTTGGTGTTGCAGTTCTTGCTTTGCATTGTGACATTTTTGAGGCAGTTTTATGCTCCACACTCCGAGTGGTCGGGGCATCTCTCTGAGGTATTCTCTGTCTATATTGTTGGTTTTCAATTGCTGGCTAGCTCTGGGCCTAGGTTTGTGACTATTGATAGCCGTTTCTGCTGAATTAAAGTCACCTGTAGAAACTGACTGTCCTAGAGGGCGGGAACTGAGACAAGTATTTTCATAAATGTAGAGTCCGTTACATGCTTTATTTCATCTGACCTCCTGCTATTTTTTATTGTCAGAAAACAGCTGGCAAGATGGATGGGCGTGACAGAAAGCAAAGTGCAAGTGAGTAGTCAACAAAAGGCCATTGGACACAGCACAGCCATTCAAGAACTTTCCTCGGGGCTGGGATACGTTTGTCCTGTCACCAGAGTCTGAGTGTCGTTCTGACCTCACCGTGTCTCAAAATGACTTTGAAAAGGTTCCTTTTAAAGTGTGTGTCTGTCTGTCTGTTTCTGTGTGTGTCTGTGTGTCTGTGTGTGTGCTCGCGCACCATCAAATGATTGTGAGACAGAAGACGTGAGCTGCGAACTGAATTCAGGTCCTCAAGAGCAGCAAGTGTCTTAATCCTCGGGCCATCGCTGCAGCCACATTGAAGTAATTTTCAGGCTCTGTGGTCTTTGTGGGTAGAAAATTAAACCAGAAACCTCACTATGCAGAACCAGCACACTTCAATTCGAACCCAACTTCCTAATGGGACACTGATTAGAACAAAACTACTTTCTCTCTTAAACTTCTATGTCTTACACATACACATGTCCTGTGCTTAAAATATGAACATGTGTGCTGTAACTTACAAAATACGTAAATGTTTTCTCTGTCAGTAGCTGTATTGGTCAGGTAACAAACCTGGGACAGATGGCTAAAGTGTCTATCTAGCATATCAAAGCAGACCTGGCCACCAGGTTCTCCCTGCACCCAAGGTCTATACCTGCAACAGGCCATCCTGGCTGGCACATCCTCCCTCCCTCCCTTCCTAAACCTCCCAGCTGAAGCTAGGTTGCCCTTCCCCAGCTTTCCTTCCCAATATAATTGAATCTTTTTGGTTACCTGTCCTTTTGTCTACTCTATTTGGGCCTCCTGGATGCTGTAGCTGTTTCCCTCTCTTTGCTCTACATCCCCTTACCCACTACGTTCACATGGGACAGCTCAGTCTGGTCATGTCCCCTCTGGACCCCCACACATGGCCCTGCCTCTGCCAATGCTCCTCTTATGTCTGTAATAAACCTTCTCCATCCCACCTAGGAGCAGTCACTCTCCTTCCTTTTTATTTCTTTATTCCACTCATCTGGCAGTGAAACCTGGGACCAGTCCTGTTCCTTCCCTTTTTGTTTATTTATTTATTCATTTATTGTTCATTTATCTGGTGCTGACACCCCGGAAAGGCATAAATGAGCTTCCTGCTTGGAACTCAGCCTTTCCTAGCCAAGCATCTGCTCTGAGTCTCCTAAGCTATGTGCGGATCATTTGGTTCTGCCGGCTTGTGCCACCCACAGCATTTGATTCCACAAGCTAGAGTCTCATCCTTCAGCTGCTGCTCCCCTCTGCCTGCTTTCTAACTGCTGCTCTCGTCTCTCTGGTGTCGGGCCGGCTGTGCCCTCCATGTGGACACTCTACACTCTATCCACGTCTCTGTGGCTCCTCTGGCCTTCTTCACCCACAGGGACATCTCCCTTTTCTCCTGCTCTCTCCTCCTCTTCTTACTGGGTAAGTGTTACTCCAAGCTGCCTGCTTTGTTTACTGTAAGAAGAAATCCACCATTCTATACTAGGAAGTTCCTCTTGTCTCCACTGGGCTCCAATCACAAGGGCAAGGGACACCTTTCCTCTGTGACTCAAAGCATTTTTGTTTCTGATAGACGTTCTTCTCACTAAGCATCTTACCCACGTTAGTTACTGGCATTTCTGGGTGCTGGCCTGCTGGAGACCTGGGTCTCTTTCCTACTGGCTCCCTTTCCCCTCTCTCCCCTCCCCTTCTCTCCTCCCCACCTGCCTCAGCTCAGTCTGGACACACATACTCTGAACTCTTCCAGATGTCCCTGCCTCTGGATATGCTTTCCCACATATCTATTATAGAATTTGTCCTCCACCGTACCTAGGTGCAAGTCATGGCCCTGCTTTGTTATGTCTTCTTTCTTTCAGTGTGAACAATACATTTATAAATAGGTAAAGATACAATCAAGTCCCTTAATGTTGGTATACTTTAGATAGGGTTTCCCTGTGGCGTCTTCCCGGTGTTGACATATGAACGATTCTAAACAGTGTACCTAGGGGCACCACGATCCTACACTATTTGAAACACTGAAAACTAAGCATAGGTTCCATCCTTACAGGGGTAACTTGGGTGAGGATAGTTCACAGGGTGAACCCAGCACTCATAATGCTGATGTAAACTTGGTTAAACAGAGACTGGTGGGAATGGGGGAACCATAGAGTCCAAATGCCCTGTCGTCCTCCTGCTGTTTGAAGCGCCTGGTGAAGCCACACAGATTAGGGCACCCAGCATTATGATTGTCTGAAGCACACTGGTGCATCTGCCTGAAAATGCTGCTGACATCCTCCAGAGTGGATTACTGTAGAGAGGGGGAAAGACATGCGACATCTGGACATTTGTCCAGGGACGATTTTGCAGTGCTGGGGTGGATACCAGGGCCTCCCACATTCTAGGGAAGCACTGGACCTTGTGCCAGCCCCTCAGCCCCTCACAGAATTAGGGCAGTGAGACAGCAGGTTCTTCTGTGCAGTATGAAATATAGGGGCAGCTACAACCCCGTGGTGTGTTTTCTGGTCATATCCTGATTAGTCTACCGAACAAATCCCTCTTCCCTCTCATTGCAGAGATGGTTCAAGAAGAGGAGAGAGCAGTTCTGGAGAGGGCAGAATCTGACTAGGCTTAGCCGTGCTCCTCCTGGGTTCATTCCAGCTCTCTGAAGACAGTGCACGGGCCATAGTGTTCCACCTTTGGCCTGGAACCACTTGCAGTAGCATTTGGTCTTCTACCCACGTTATTTATCTTTGTTCCCTAAGAACTTGTCTTTGAAATAAATACTTTGTCATTTCATTCGCTTCACGTGTCTTCTGCATTAGTATGGTAAGTGTGCCTGTTATCAAGGACATTTGTCCAGGGACAAACGCCATTTGAATGCCATTTAAAACAAACGCCAAGGTCTCCTTCTGTGGGGTGACATCGCTGAGAGAGCATCAGTAGGCCTTTTATATCATACACGCTTGTTAAGTGGTGTAGCGTGTTTACATTGACCCATCCATTCCTTTCTGTCCACTATCATGATGTTTGCATCCTCACCCTGACCATGTTGCACCAGGGATGTGCAAGAGGGACATGGACCAGCCCATAGGGAGACAGTGTTTATCCAGACAGAGCTGGTTCTTGTCATTTCTGCATTTCATACCCACCATGGTTCAGAGAGAATCTTCTTTGTTTGTTTGTTAAATTGTTTTGGTTTTTCTTTCCTTTTTTTCTAGTGGACAAGGTGTCAGTTGTGTCGATGAGTGTTTTGGTCAGGTAGACACAAGCGAGAGACATCTGTAAATAGGGAATGTCCATTGAAAAATGTTTCTGTCCTGTGAGCTATTCTGAGGGGTGTTTTCTTGAATAATAAATGACCACCCCAGGGCAGACCATCCTGGCCTGTATTTAAAAGCAGGCTGAACCAGTCAAGAGGAGCAGGTCAGTAAGCAACATCTCTTCACCGCTTCTGCCTCAGTTTCTGCCTCAGTTCCTAGCCTGTCTTCCCTCAATGATAGACTGTAAGCTCTAAGATGAAATGAAACCATCCCTCCCTAGTTTGCTTTTCTACATGTGTTTTAACATAGAAGCAGAAAGCAAACTAATCCTGACTCAAATAAAAGAAATGGACTGAAATCCATTGGAAGGTTTTAGCTTGTTTGTTTCCGATTTATTTTTTTACTTTTTTTTTTTCAAATTTAACACCATTTCTTCAATGAATCATTGGTAATTTCACATCATATATCGCAATTCCTCTCCCGTCCCAGACTCTCCACATCCTCCCTTCACCCATGCAGTACCCCCAAAGCAAAATTTTGAAAAATCAAACCAAATCAAAAGAAAACAACAAACAAAAAAAAACCCTGAAAACAAACAAAACGTCCCCTCATGTTTCTCCATCTCTCCGGCCTCTCTTCATTCTTCCTGGTGACAGTGGGAGTCTTGGTGTGTCACACAGTAGACTTTTTTTTTGTCCCAATAGCTTTATGGTTCACGGGCTCTGGTCTCTGGCACACCATCATCACTGGACACTCACGGAAACTCTTCTCGGACATCTCGTGACCTCCCTGCGCCACGGAGGTTCTGTATCATCTCACGGCAACAGTCCCTTCACTTTCTGCAGCAGGTCCTAGATGGTTTAGATGTTAGGGTGTGCCAGCGCCAGGCCTGGCTGTGGCCCTGGGTGGTAGTTGAAGAGGTGAGTCCAGGCCAATGGGGTCATCTCCCTCCAGTGACGGATGGAGCCTGCTCCACTACGCCCGTCACCAATTCTTCCTTGCCTGTGCTGAAGGGTGGGGCCGTCTCTCTCAAGTGCTGGGGCCAGCTCGCCATGAGTGTGGGGCCAGCTCTCTTGCTGTAGTTCCAGCAAATAGTAGGACCTGGTCTGCATGACCCTTGGATTCCATCACGCACGGTTCTTCTGCCCCCCTGAGGGGACATGGGCCACAGACATCAACACAGACCCCAGCTGCAACAGGCACGTAGAGCTAGACGTGGCAGCAGCTCATCCACTGATTTGTAATGTTCAATTAGCATGTAAGGATGTCCAACTTGCTGATTATTAGAAACATTAAATAGTCATTCATTTATATTCTTCTTTGTTTTGTTTCTGAATGAAAAAGACACAGAAAGGAAAGGCACGGGTGGTCCTGGATTTCACAACCAGTTGAATGGAAAAAATAAAGAAAAGAAATAGAAAGTAAGGACGTGACTGCTGCTAGGTATGGGGGGGGGAGAAGGTTCGTTGTAGATAAAGGGGAGAGGGTAGCCAGAGGAGGGGCATCTGGCACGCCCAGAGAGGACATGACCCTAGCATGTGAGGAGGGGGGAGGGGAGAGCAGCTGATGAACAAGAGGGGACACCTGCGCCGAGAGACGCGCCAAGAGAATAGACAAAGACTAGGTAACCAAAATGCTGGGTTGAACGGAAGGTCAGCTGGGGAAAGGCAGCCCAGGACCTGAGCTGGGGAAGCTTAGGGTAGGGAAAGGGGTAGCCAGTCAGAAGGGCCCTGTAACAGGGAGCGACTGGGGGATGCAGGAATAAGCTGGCAGCCCTTCTCCACTTTCATGTGTTAAATTGTCACCTCATCCTTTCCTCCCTTGTTTGAGACCTAACAGTTTACACACACACACACACACACACACACACACACACACACACACACACACACACACACACCTACAAGAAAAAAGAAAAATGGACGTGAGGCCTGAAATCCCAGTATAAAGAGTCCCATGGAGACAGCACACTTGCACACAGGCATGTAGAGGTCAGCAGTGAACCTCAGGTATTGCTTCTCAGGTACAATCCAGTTTGGGTTTTGAGATAGGTTCTCTTAATGTCCTGGATCTCTCTAAGTGTACAAAGCCGACTTTGAGAAAGAGGTTAGATTGTAGATTACTAAATGAGGTAGCACCTCCCATCCATGCCACTGAGCTCCCACACACAGATTTTTGGGGAAACGGTTGATAGAAGTGAGGCAACGGTTTCATGCTGTGTCTGATCTTGCTAAGGAGAGAGAACGGGAGTGCAAACTGTGGAGGCCCAGGAGGACAGGTGGAGACTTTACTAGCCAACAGGAGGTAGCGGTGGGGACAGACAGGGGAGGGTTGCTGCAATCGCTCATCTCCAGTGTCTATGAGTGATGTGGCTCAGGAGACAAGGAGGGTTCCAGGGGCAGAGAGAAATGAGGGTCCCTAGAGTTCCAGTCACTCAGAAGGTGGGGCGTCCACAAGATATGCATGGTAACTATCCAACCAGAGTTAGTTTGGTGAACCAGGGCCACCATAAGAAAGAGAAGCTGGGCCTTTTAGGATCTCAGGACCCCGTACCCACTGCAGTGGAGGCCAGCTCCCATTACTAATAGACAGATTCCGGTGTGGGAACACTCGCCCAGCCTAATCCTTATAAGGATGTGTGTGTGAAGAGGTGCACACTCATTAGGCTAGGGCCTGGACACTCCTGTTTGTTCCTTCCGTTCAGCTTGTAAATGGATTGAAGGGCTCATGCGAAGAGTAGATATGAAAGGGGCAGCTTTCCCAAGCTTCAGGACGTACCCCCAAGCTAGAGAGAGAGAGAGAGAGAGAGAGAGAGAGAGAAACTCAAAGAACCTTTGGGTTTCAAACCTGGGACAAATGGCTGAGGTACCTCTTTAGCATATCAAAGCAGACACAGGCCACCATGTTCTCCAGGTATCCTTCAGTCCCTGCCTGTTACAGGGTCTTCTCTTCACTGACATACCCTGCTCTGAGCTGTGTAGTTCAGAGGGCTGGGCGGCTCTTCCTTATATTATCCAATCATTCCTGTTACCTGGCCTCTTTGTCCATTTGGGCCTCCTGAATGTTGAGCCTCCACCTCCCCACGCATGGCCCAGCTCAGTCTGCTCGTGTTCTCTCTGAACTCCTCCCGATGGCCCTCCTTCTGGCCATGTTCTCCCTTTTATTTATAATAAATGTTCTTCTCAACCACACCTAGGAGCAGGCATGTCCTTCCTTTTTATATTTCCTTTCTTTTCATTCATGTGGTGCTGAAACCCGGTGCCAGTGATGTCCTTTTATTTTTATTCCTTTTTTTATTCAGAAACCATAACAAGAAAAGTAGCAAAGCCACATGGGCCCAAAGTGACCGTCAGAATTCTTAATGCCAGGTGAGGGTTGACTGTGACAAAATGTTAATGGGAAACTCATCGTCCTTTCCCAGGCAGCCATCAACTGACAATGTTATCTTAGATACAGACGGACTTTTTACCCACCTACCCTTTCGATGTCATCCCTCCCTCAGAGGCCACACCCCAAGAGTGTGCAGGCAACATGAACCGTGCTTTACTTTATTTTAAAATAAAACATGATGTAATGCTGGTTGGGGAGAGATCTGGGAGGAGCTGGAGAGGGCAGCTAATGTAATTAAAGTATATTATACAAAATGACTGATAAAATGAGAAATTACGTGTGTACACATATACATATATCCTACACGCTAATGGGAAGAGGCCTTCAATCTGTTCTGTGTGTTTGTTAGAGTGACAAGTAGAGGCCCCGCCCACTATAAGATGATGTTTAATGCCTCAAGCCGACGCATGTTTATTGGCATAATGGGAAGTCAAGACCAAGAGTTCCATATAGTAGTTATACGATTCCACTTAGGGACCTGAACCCTTCCCCCTTGTGCCACCACCAGCACAAGGCCATGTAGACAGGGAGACAGGTGGTCATGCTCCCCAGTGCTCATGCTCTGACAGACGCTCATCAGCACTGTTCTTGTGTTTGTGTGTGCCATTAGATGTGCACATGTGATTAGTGCACATGTTTGTGTGTGAATGCACGTGTATATATGTGTGCAGGTACACGTATGGCCAGGTGTGTATGTGGAGGGAGCTCAGAGACAACTTGGACCCCGGATATCAGTCCTCGCATTCTGCCTTGTTTAAGACAGGA
>PVIU01024861.1:0-24748 GCA_004026605.1 Ondatra zibethicus
TGCATTCAAAAAGACTCGGTTCTCAAAAAGATAATACATGCAGAAGAAATAGGTCCTGGTGTCATTGTTGATGGGTTCTCCATCTGCCAACTTTCGCCGCCACATTCAGAGAGTCTGGCTTGATCATATGCTCATTCAGTCCCAGTCCAGGTGGATTGGTGCGCTCCCATTAGTTCAGGCACACTGTCTCAGTAGGTGGGCCAGCCCCTCACGGTCCTAACTTCCTAACTCATCTTCTCCCACCTTCTGCTCTTCACCTGCACCTTGGGGGCTCAATCCATTGCTCTGATGTGAGTCTTAGCTTTGGTCATTCTTATGAATTCCTGGGAATTTCTCAAATTACAGGTTTTTGTAGTCCCCTAATGGCTCCCTCAATCAAGATACCTTTTTTCTTGCTCTCTGTATCTGTCTATTCTCCATCTCGACAATCCTGTTCCTTCAATTTCTCCTCCCAGCTCATTTCCTCTCCACCTCCTTCTGCATTCCCTTCTCCTATACCAATAATTTCCCAATTTCTCAGGAGATTTTGTCATTTTCCCCTGCCGAGAGGGATCAATGATTATGTCCATTAATGTTCCCCTTGTTAATTGGCTTGTCTGGGGTCGTGGGCTATAGGTTTACTATTCTTTGCTTTATACTTGATGTTCACCTATGATTGGGTATATACTATCCTGATCTTTCTCGTCTGGGTTGCTACATTCAGGATGGATTTTAATAGCTTTATTAATTTGCCTGCAAATTTCAAGATGTCATGGTTTTTATCACTGAGAAGTATTTTATTGTTTACTTAATCCAAAATGTTTATCCATTTTTTTCCAGTTTTTATCCATTTTTGGAAGGGTTTTTTTTTCTCCATGTTGCTCTTATTACATTATATGCCCGAGGATGATAGAGGAATAACCAAGACTTTTGCCCACTTCTTGACATTTTCATCTACTATTCAGAAAAGATAATTTAACATTGGTGTACACAGAGGACTATTTTTTTTAGTAAGTAGGACACAATGATAATTAGAGTCGTTAACAGTGTGTTCTGTGAGTTATAGTCATTATCTCTTTTTTTTTTTTTGCTTTTTTGGTTACATTGTAACCTAAGACAGTACGGTAGCAGTCTCAGTCAGCAATATGCTCATTTGAAAATTTGTAAACCTAAAAGACATATTTAGAATACTCATTTTCTAAAGCAGGCATGGTGATCTTATACAATTCTGGGACATTAGAGAAGTGAGGTAAAGGAAAGTTTTCTGAGTATCCATGGCCAGCTAGGCTAGAATGGCACATTACAGTCTAAGGAGAAAACCTACCTAATATCTGCTAGTTTTAATAAATATCTGTATTAAACCAGTGTTTGATTAATATGTAAGCACATTTGCACTAATGAATTTTCAAGACTGAAAGTAAATGCATAATTCTTGTATTATATCCAGTGCTCAAAAATCCCAGTATGCCTAATAATGTCAGGACAAATGAAGCTCATCCCTTATTAGAGTGGCTATTTGTTGTATTGAACTAATTGAGAAAGAAAATTAAATTGTTTCCAGGGTAGCTTGCCATGAAGTGCATTCATGTACCAATAGATGGCTTCAAATTGATGGACATACAACTTCCTTAAATTAATTCTGTTTTTACAAAAATTAGAAAAAAAATGCTTCAGATTTAATAGTGATTATGAAATTTTGAGAGAAATTCTAGTATTTGGAATCTAGTGGACTTTTAAAATAAATAATTATAAATTATTATTTAGAGAATATTTTATGTATATTGATTGCATGTATGAAACAAAAATATGAAGGCTACTTCTTCCAAAGGTAAATGTGAAAAACACCTATAAGGTCTTAAAAAAGGCAAACACAAATGTTAACAATATAAATATATTTAATATTTTTCCTGAAATAAATTAAAATGAATTCACTTCTTTATCATTAAGACACTATGGGCTATTATGTTACTGTTGAATCTATTTGGAAGTTTCCAGTCACCATTTCTTGCTACCATCTACCTATTTCCTTGTACAACATTCTAATAACTTATCATATTATGTATTATAATTCAGCTGCATTAAATGTTGTAATTTTATATTATATTTGCATACAATACATAATTTTGTATTATATGTAACATATTTAATTATAATTTGACCATATTAAAAAAAACACCTAAAACAGACAAAGAATCAGAGGACAGACACGCTTGGCTGCAGAGTCACAATCGCAAACCTCCAGACAGGAATGGAGGCTTCCATGTATATAAGTAGATTCGAAGCAAAAGCAGCTGCCGGCTCGCTCAACCTATCACATTGCCAGTTTTGTCAGCTGTTAACTGGAGGCACAACACAGAGTAAATTACATTTTATCCTGTGATCCCCTGACAACTGCTCTGCTCCTTTTCATAGCACACAGGAAGGAAGGAGACACAGATGACTCATCAGCTCTGGATGAGATCATCCAGTTAAAGGCAGTCCTGTGCTTTCTCATCTTTGGTTTGAGATCTCTCTCCTTATTGGTTCCGAGATGGCATAAAAAGGTCTGCACTGAGGGATTTTACCAGTGAGGCTTTGACTAAAGTCCGCTTTTAGCTGGACTTTAGTCAAAGCCTCACTGTAAACAACCCCAGAGAAGAAAATGTGTCCCAGAGATCTGCAGGAGACAGAACAAAAAAAAAAAAAAAAAAAACACTAAAAAAGCAAGGATTTGGTGAGAATTCCCATACTCCTGCTAAGAGATACCTGTTCCTTTTGCAGCGCAGGAAATGTGCTCGAGTCTCTGAAGTCACTGTTTCAGCCTAAATATCTGTGATTCCTGGGTTAGCCTTGGATTCTGCATTTTCTGAAATGAAAATTTACTTAGTGAGACAACAACCGGCATGTACTGATCTTATGAGCCATTGGAGGCCCCACTAAGTTAATTGCTATGTTGGCAAGCAGCCTCAGGGACCTGGGGATCTGAACATTTCAATTGTCTGTTTCCTTAATCAGTGTGTTTAGTGACTCTGACAGGGCATTTCTGAATGTGATACCAGTAAGCTGCAACTAGCAGCACAGAGTCACAATCAGCCAGCAGCAGGCAGAAATGGAGGATTTCAGGTAGATAGGCAGGATACAGACCCAAGAAGTGGGATATATGATCACCCCGTGGTTACCTCACAATGATTTCCTTTTATGATGTTTGGATTCTGGTCCTAGGTAAACTACATTTTTTTTCCTGTCATCCAATTTTACTTCCATTTTTTTCTGCCAGACCACACATTTAGATGGGAGGGAGAAATGAGTCAGCAACTCTAATGGAAATCTCCAAGGTTACCACAGGATTTGTTCCTATTGGTGGAATTGAGATCATTCTCCTCATTGCTTCATATTTCAGGATTTGAATGCACACTCTTCTTTGGTCAGAGGCAAGGAGAACTCATTACATTTTCAGCATAGTTGGTCTTTCCTAGGCAGGCTCTGACTATATGCCAGCTCTTATCTGCTCATTTATGACTGAAACATGAATGTACATTGGCCCAGTCAAGGCAGTCTGCTCTTGACATCTATATTAGAAAAAGCCCAGGGAAATTAGAAGAGCCAGGTACTGGTTTATTCCCACTATTACATTTCTGAGTCACCTGCAATGGTCTCCTGTACAGCAAGTAGATTTGCTTCTGAAACTTCTGCTTCTCTTTAAACCTGTGGCACCACTGTCTTCAAACACTACAGTATCTGCAAGGAAATAATACACTTCAGATTTTAGAATCCAACATAATGAAGGGGAGTCATGCCCTTTTCTATTTTCTCTGAGTTCCATTGTGGGAATATGTATGGCATTGTAGTTTTTATTTTCATGAAATTTAGAGTCATTGTGTAAGGACATGAAATGCAAGATCAAGACCTGGTTAGGACACTAAAAATCAAATGATGTCCCAAAATATTCCAAGAAGTTGCCACCTGTCTACAGCCAGCTTATGGTTTAGACAGAAGCAGACATAACTGCTCACAGGAGGGCAGGGGCATGCATAGAAGCAGAAGTAGTTGCTTAAAGGAGTAAGGGGAAATGCAGAAGTAGTCTGCACCCTTTGTTTAGCAATTTGACCCTAAATGAACCTAGCTTGCAGTTTTTGCCTATGTATGTCAACCCCAAAATGAGGAATGGGAGCTCTCCCTACTGTGCTGCATCATATGTAGTGGACAGCCCCCAGCTAGCTGGAAAGAATAAACCTTGCTTTGGCATTCTGTTGTCTCTCTGGGGGTCTCAACTTGGGCACAACATTTGGTACATTGGCCGGGAACCACAGGGACCCCCACTGGGACCCCCAAGGTCTAGAGGTTTGTTCTGATACTGGTAAGATATATGTATGTCTATGTTAATTGTGTGAAAATAATATATGTTTCTCTAAACTCTTTGGCTGAGGGAAGGAGAAACTTGCTAGGAGGAGACTGTCTGGGAGAAAGAGCTGACTTGCTAGGGAGCAGACACACTAGGAGGAGATGATCCCTGGGAAAGAGGGCTGACTCACTGGGAAGCAGACTTGCTAGTAGAAAATGCTTTGTGAGAGAGAGAGAGAGAGAGAGACTTGAATCGGTAGACCAAGTAACCAGGCTCTCACTAAGGGACAGACATGTCCAGACACTGATCATGGTGGGAGAGAGAGATGTCTTGATCCTGCTGAGGTTATAGACAATTAGAGACTGGCTGCTGCAGAGGTTATAGCCAGTTAGAGTCTGGCTGCTGTAGGCCTCAGCTGAGGTTGTAGCCAGATAGAGTCTGGCTGCTGCAAGCCTCAAGATAGCTGAAGTCAGGTTTCAGCAGACTCTGACAGGGAGTGATAGAGAAACTTTTGTGGAGTTCTGGTTCCTGGTAAGGAGTGTTTTGGGGCTTCTTCCCTCACCAAGAGAATAGGAGGTGTCTTGTTCTTTGTCCCGGGACATTGTCAAGGTCTGGATTTGTTTTTTTGTTTGCCGTAATCAGCATCTGTGTTTTTGTTGCTCTGTTCATTTTAAGTCATTCCACCTATCCCTCTACTATCACGGGAAACACCACTTCTACCCCCCTAGATATAACTCTTGCTCACTGGCAGGATATTAAGGACACAGCCAACAACAACAGTATGTCTGTAAAGAAGCACAAATGAGTTACCTTCACTCAGTCAATTGGCTTCTCTCAGTGTTGGATGGTCAGCAGGAGGAACCTTTGACTGGGAGACTGTGGATAGAGTGGATCAGATTGTCTACCACCCTCATGCTGGTTATCCTAACCAGATCCCTGACATTGTTACCTGGAGGGGATTTATAAATAGAGAAGGGGGACCCTACCCTTGGGTTAAAGCATTTTTACCCCACAGGATCTCAGAGAATACATTCTGGCCACCAAGACAGAAAACACCTCCAGGGCTGAGGAGACTAAAGCACAGCCCCTAGTCTTTTAGGGAGGGATCTCTGAGGAAGACCTCTTTCCCCTTCCTTATTTGTACCAACCAGCCCCTTCAGCACCAACAGAAATAGACCCAGTTCCCTCAGAACTAGGACATCAAGGCCCACTCCACCTGGAGTTGGAAAGGGGGGTACCCCCTTGCCAGACACCAATGTAGCCCTTTTCCTTCAACCAACTGGTGCCCCAGATGACCAGGAAAATCAACACTTCTATTACTGACCCTTTGCTACTAGTGATCTATACAATTGGAAGGCCCAGAACCCCCCTTTATCTCAGGAACTCCAAGGTCTGATTAACCTTTCAGAAACTGTTCTTTTCACTCATCAGCCCATCTGGGATGATGTCCAACATCTTTTGGGGGTCTTCTTCACCATGGAGGAAAGAAATAGAATCCAAGAGAATTGCTAGGAAGTTGGTCCCTGTTCCCACAGGGGCCTCTTTGATTGACCAAGTTCTAATGGCAGGTGCCTTTCCAGTGATGCATCCTGACTGCGACTACAACACAGCAGAAGGTAAGGAGAGTCTCCATGTCTATTGCCAAGCTCTGTTGGCAGGTCTCATGGCACGTAAGCCCACACATATAACTAAAATTTATGTTGTTAGACAAGAAAGGGATGAATGTCTTGCTGCTTACTTGGATAGGCTCATGACAGCCTTTAAACAGTTCTCTCCATTTGACCCAGAGTCGAAAGAAACACAGCAGGCTGTCATCTGTTTATGTTGAAACCAAGGCAGGAGCAGAACCTGTCAAAGTCTGCCAATATCCCATGCCGCTAGAAGCTAAAAGGGTATAACCCCTACATATGAAGGCTGTTAAAACAGGGAGTCCTAAAGCCAACTCAGTCTGCTTGGAACACACCTCTGCTACCAATTAAAAAGCCCCGCCTCAATGATTATTGCCCAGTACAGGACTTGAGAGAGGTTAACAAAAAACTAATAGACATTCATCACACTATACCCAACCCATATACATTGTTGAGTACCTTGTCTCTTGACTGGCAATGGTATACTGTATTGGATCTCAAGGATGCCTTTTTCAGCCTAGCACTAGCCCCTAAGAGCTTTACTACTAAACCGTGCCAGAATAACCCCTACACTTGCCCATTGCACTCAACCTGGCCACCCTACTACTGGACCCAAACTTAGAAACTACCCTTCACGATTGTGAGAAAATCCTAGCACAGGCACATACCCTTCAAGACCTTCAAGACACCCTGTTGCCCGATGCAGAAGAGACCTGGTTCACCGATGGTAGTAGCTATGTGCAGAATGGACACAGGTAGTCTGGTGTAGCAGTCATCACAGCATCTGAGGTGGTTTGGGCAGAAGCACTGCTCCCTGACACATTGGCCTAGAAAGGAAACTAATAGCCTTAGCAACAGCCTTAAGCCTGGGAAAGGTCAAAAAATCAAAATTTACATGGATAGCAGATAACCTTTTGCTATCTTACATATTCACAGTGCCATCAACATGGAGATAGGGTAGTTAACAACAGAAGGAAAGACTATCAGAAATAAATGGGAAATCCTAAACATGCTGCAGGCCTATGGCTCTCCAGAAAATTGGCTGTCATGCATTGTCCAGGACATCAAAAGGGGAACGACTTGGTCACCAAAGGGAACAATCTGACAGACAAAACAGCTCAGCGCATGGCTCTAGATAAACCACACCACACCCTACCAGTCCAGATAGATCTGGGGCCACAAACTCTTCCTCCTCCATGTTGCAAAGAAGAGGAAACTGCCTAGGTCACACAAGTTGAGGGGACTTGAAAAGAAAACGGCTAGTGGCATGTTCCAACTGGGAAAATTCTTCTCCCAGAATTAATGAGTCAACATTTACTGTATCAGATTCATCACTCTTTCCACATGGGAGCTAAAAACGCAGGGACTTACTCCGGAGGTCAACCTTAAAGATTAGGCACACTAATCAGCTGATTGACCAAATCATAAGAAAATGCCAGGTATGTTAATTGATTAATATTTATAAGACAAAAGGACAAAAAGGTACCCAGGCAAGAGGAACCCACCTTGGAATATATTGGGAAACAGACTTCACTGAAATCAGAGTGGGCAAATACTTGCTAGTTATAAATACTTGCTAGTGTTTGTAGGTACTTTCTCAGGTTGGATAGAGGTATTCCCAACTAAACACGAGACTGCACACACAGTAGACAAGAAGATTCTCAAAGAAACTCTTCCCAGAATTGGTTTCTCACATATTATAAGGTCAGATAATGGACCCACAGTCAGGGAATAAACACTGCACTGTTAGCTTAATGGGAGTCACATTGTGCATACAAGCCCCAGAGTTCAGGTCAGGCTGAGCATATGAATTGGACCCTAAAAGAGACCTTCACCAAATTAGCCTAGGAGACTGGTAGGGACTGGGTGGCCCTCCTTCTCTATGTTCTATTCAGGGTTAGGAATACCCCCGACCAGCTGGGTTTAATTCCCTTCAAGATTATGTATGGACACCCACCCCCTCATATCCCCATCCTGCAGTCTGAACTAATCAAACAGGTCAGGGAAATAGACTTGATCCAAAGTTTAAGAGCACTCTCCCAAATAACGGCTGAGGTTTGGCCAAGACTAAAAGAGATTTACTCTGCTGCTTACCACCATAAGCCTCATAGCTCCCAACCCAGAGACTGGGTTCTGGTCTGGTAACATCCTCATCACAGCCTCGAGCCATGCTAGAAAGACCCATTTCTGGCAATTCTTATGATTCCTATTGTTGGGATCATTTAGAGTCCTGGCCTCCAGCTTCTCTTCCCTGCTAGAGGTCTTTACTTTCCTTCTGATTTGAGTTACTGAAAGCTGTGCTTCATGAGCATGTGTTGTCTTGCCTTGAGAATCAGAGGATAAGGTTTTGATTCCAGGCCATACAGGCGGTAAGTGGAAGCCAACCGAGAAAAAGGGGTAAGCAGACAGGGTCATTCCCAGCTGGCAGGGACTTATTGAGGAATTAAGATGGGAATTGTTAGCAGTATCTTCTCTGCCTTATTCAGAGAACAGTCAGTCGCTAAGGAGGAGTTTGATGATTTCGAGTTTGTAGAGGATAGTGAGGAATCATCAGAAGACGAGGAGGAAATAATACGTAGGGAAATAAGAAATCTCCGTAGAAAACTGAGAAAATGTAAAGCAAAAAAAGATTCACACCCAACTCCCTCAGCCTCACCGGCTTATAATAATGAAGGGTGGTGGTCACAGTTAAGTAAGGGCTCTAACATTAAACAAAACAAAGGAGTTTTCTTCCATCCTGCACACATGGTGGCACCAGTAATGGAGATGCCAGACACCAACAACCCGGGGCAAATAATTCACCAACATTTTGCAATACAATTTAAAGATATGAAGCAATTGAAGGAAGCTGTTGCTGCATATGGGGTCCAAGCACCCTTCACATTGGCCATGATGTAGTCTTTCTCTGCTCTGAATTTAACACCAAGTGATTGGCAGCAACTATGTTGTGCTGTCTTATCTGGGGGAGATTATCTCCTATGACGAGGGGAATATCAGGAAAATTGTATGCTAACAGCCCAATTAAATGCTCTAGCAGGTCAAGCTCAATGTAATCTAGAAATGTTAACTGGGGCTGGGGCTTATGCTGATTTGCAGCAACAAATTCTGTATGACCCAGCAGTATTTGCCCAAATAGCTGCAGCTGCCACTAAAGCTTGGAAGGTCCTACCAAACAAAGCAGCTGGGGATCAATTATCAAAAGTCTTACAAGGCCCCTCTGAACCATTCCAAGATTATGTAGATAGATTGTTACAACTAGCAGGAAGCTTGCTTGGAGATGTGACAACAGGCATGCCTATAATAAAGCAACTTGCATTCGAAAATGCCAATAAATATTGTAAGGAAGCATTATGCCCTCACAAGGCAAGGAGTTTAAATGAATATATCAGGATATGTAGAGATATAGATGGGAATTTCATTCAAGGCCAGGTTATGGCAACAGCTATTAAACCTTGGAGAAACATACGAAGACAGGGACTGGGGGCCGGAGGCCATAGTTGTTTTAATTGTGGAACTCTGGTCATTTTCAAAAGGAATGCCCACAGCTGATGATGAGAGGAAGGAGGAAACCTGGCACGTGCCCTAGATGCAGAAAGGGAGTGCATTGGGCTACTGATTGCCTCTCTAAAACAGATACAAATGGGAAACCCCTGCCACCTATCAACAGCAGGGAAACTGGCAGAGGGCCCTGCTCCAGGGCCCCAAAACCTCAGTGTATGGAGCAATGACCGCGGGACCACAGGGACGGTATGCTGGCAGTGGTGGTATCCAGTTCCTTCTCCAGAGCAATCCTTTCACATTGCAGACCTTGTCAGAGCCACACCAGGGAGCACAGATTGGACCTCTGTACCTCCACCAGAACAGTCTTAACTCCACAAACGGGAGTGCAAGCATTCCCTACATGACTATATGGGCCCTTACCGCCAGATACCATGGAATTAATATTAGGCAGAAGCAGTGCCCTTTTAAAGGGGATCCAGATACATCCTGGGATAGTAGATACAGACTATCAAGAGGAGATTAAGGTTATGAAATCTGTCCAACAGGGGGTGGTGGTAATTCCTCAAGGTGAGCAGATAGCACAAATAGTGTTGATTCCCTACAAGGTTACTAATAATAAATGAGCCCGTGGTAATCAAGGGTTTGGATCCTCTGGAATGGCTGCTTTTTGGGTTACATAGTTAAATGAATGGCCCCAATTTAGGATAACTATAGAGGGAAAGGGCTTTATGGTATATTAGATTCTGGGGCAGATGTATCAGTCTTGTCCTTAAAATATTGGCCAAAGGCATGGCCCTTGGAAGAAGGTACTGCATGGCTGTAGGAAATAGGTCAAGCAACTCCTCAAAAAAGTTCAAAAATATTGAGATGGCATGCTGAAGAAGGACATGAGGGTTTTTTCCAGCCATATGTTCTTCAGGCCTGCCTGTCAATTTATGGGGATGTGATCTCTTAGCAGAGATGGGGGCAGTCTTAACAACGCAACCTACAAAGGTGTCTCATGGGAAAGCCACCTCGGTGATGAAAGCTATGGGAAGGCAACCGGGCCAGGGACTAGGTGCCTTGCATCAGGGCTGGACATCAGCTTTAACGTCTTATGACCAAGTTACTTGTGTTCCAGGGGACCACACCAGGCTGGTACATTTTTAGTATGGGTCACTGTCCCACAGCCCGCACCCATACCTATCACATGGTTGTCAGATGACCCCGTATGAGTGGAACAGTGGCCCCTAATGGAAGAAAAATTGCGGGCAGCCCATGCTTTAGTACAAGAACAATTACTCGCTGGGCATATAGCACCATCCAGGTCCCCCTGAAATACTCCTATTTTTGTAATAAAGAAAAAAATCTGGTAAATGGAGGTTGATTCAGGATCTATGTGCAGTAAATAAAAACATGCAAATTATGGGGCCACTGCAGCAAGGGCTGCCCTCTCCCATTGCTATTCCCAAAGATTGGCATCTTATTGTAGTTGATTTAAAGGATTGCTTTTTTACTATTCCTTTGCATCCTCATGATTGCTTTCGATTTGCTTTCAGCCTACCCTCTATTGATTTTGAAGGACCTGAATTACGCTTCCATTGGGTCGTATTACCACAGGGAATGTCAAATAGCCTCACTATATGCCAATCTTATGCGGCAGCAGCACTATATCCCATTAGACAGAAAAATCCCGATCTTTATATAATTCATTATATGGATGATATTCTATGGCCACTAAATGTCTGGAAAAAGTGTGTGATGCATTTGCTGATATGCAACAAGCCCTAGCAGCTGCCGAATTAATTATTGCACCAGAAAAGGTTCAAGCCATGCCTCCGTATTCTTATCTGGGATATATTTTGCAAAGAGGAGAAATTAAAGCACAAAAGTTGCAGTTTGATTGTGCTCATCTTAAAACCTTACATGATTGGCAATGTTTTTTGGGTGACATGCAATGGATATGCCCTTCACTATCTGTTAAGTCTGGAGATCTTAAACCATTATATGACATGTTGCCTGGGAATACTGACCCTTTATCCCCCTGAATGCTTACTCCTGAAGCCAAAAGAGCTTTAAAATTGCTTATGCAGAGTATAGAACAGGTGCATTTACAAAGGATAGATTATGATAAGCCCATACAATTATTAGTGTTAACATCTCATTTTACACCAACTGGAGATTTTTGGCAAACTGGACCTCTTATGTGGGTACATATGCCTGTTTCTCCTTCTCGTGTTGTTACGCCATATTATGAGTTAGTTCCGCAGTTGCTTTGGAAAGCTAGGAAAATGAGTATGCAAACCTTTGGCAAATTTCCAGACAAAATTGTACTTTCCTATGATAAATATCAATTGTTACATTTACAGCAATATAATGATTATTGAACTCTATATTTATTATCAACTGATGCAATAATTGATAGCCATTATCCCCAGCATCCATTGTTAAGTTTCTTTAAAAATCATCCTGTTATCTTTCCATGAACAGTAAAACTTAGATCTCTGGTGGGAGCTCAAACAGTTTTTATAGACGGTTCCCCAAAAGGAAATGCTGTGGTAGTTTCTCAAGGTCTTGTATTCCAAACACCTGTTGGCAATGTCTCTGCTCAAGCAGCTGAAATCACAGCCTGTATTCTAGCATTACAAATGTTTCCTGATGAGTCAATTAATTTATATACTGATAGTATTTACTTGTCTCAAATTATTCCTCCCTTAGAGACTGCTCCTTATATTTCTCCTGTGTCCCATATACAACAATATGCTGTCTGCAATATTTATTATGGTCCAGGAGGGATCCTATTTTTGTGAGTCATATTATAGGTCATACTCAATTACCTGGACCCCTGGCTAAGGGTAATCAGCTCGCAGATGCATATACCAGAATATTATTTGCCAGCCCCTAAGACAAGGCTTCTAAACTCCATACAAAATATCACTTAAATGCTCATTCTTTGCAGCACCATACTGGTTGCTCTAGAGCCACTGCCTTACAAATTACCACCCAATGTTCTGCCTGTGCTCCTTTTCATAATACACCATTGCTGGAGTTAATCCTCGTGGTCTTAAACCGAATGATATTTGGCAGAAGGACATTACCCACCTACTCTTGGCTGGAAAGCTGAAATACATGCATGTTTCAGTAGATACTTGCTCTAAAGTAGTTTTTGCTTCACTGCATAGTAGAGAGAAAATTAAGGATGTGATAGGTCATTGCCTGCTGGCTTTTGCTTATATGGGCTTTCCTAATGTTATTAAAACACATAATGGTCCTTCATATACTAGTGGAAAATTTCAAACTTTTTGTATAAATAATATTAAACATATTATAGGTATTCCATATAACCCTACTGGACAAGCTATAGTAGAAAGAATGCACATGGTTATAAAACAATATTTCACAAAAATAAATAGGGGGGAGTATATTCTCTTTCCCAACACACAATTGGCTTCTATTTTATTTATTCTAAATTTTTTAACTGTGGATTGTGAGGGTCACTAGGCCATGTAAAGATATTGGAATAAAAGTTCTCAGTCCTTAGGATGGGTACTATGGAAAGACCTTATTACAGGACAGTGGAAGGAGCCCATGCCCTTGTTGGCTAGGGTGAGAGGAGCTGTTTGTGTTTTTCCTCCAGGAACGGACAAGCCCAGAGCGATATGTTCGGGCTGTGGATAATGATGGGAAGGGATCCTGTGATGAGTCTGAGAATGACAGCTGTCATTCTCTTGATGAGCCTCCTGGTGAGTCCCAGTCAAGCGGAAAGCGCTGTGTGAAGCTGGTAAGGAACCCCCTTGTACTGATCAGTGAGCCAAGCTAGTTCTTTGTATTCATCTTTTTATTCCTCAAACTATACTGCTGGAACTGCTTTAAGCAATATGGTGATAGAACAGGCTTCTATTAATCAAACCTTTTTCCTTTGTGAGTGCTTTATGCTTTGTTACATTTTTTTTGGGCTAAAGGAATCCTATACAAGTGAGTGTAGTTCCTATCTTTCAGGTTTGGAATATTTCTCTGTGAACCCAGGCACTATTAAATCCTGTGTTAGTGTTTTAGTTTTCTTTCCTTTTTCTTTTCCTTTTTGTAGTATGGAATAGCATCTTTGGGGGAAAAGATACTCTTGGTTGTTCTTTCAGAAACTGTGGCCTGAACAACTGCTAAGATGACCATTCCAGTGCTGCCTTGTTGGTTCAGGTACCAGCCATCATAACACTGCCAATTACCAAATAGACTAAGACTGAGATGACCCTATATCAAGAGAAATGAGATTTTGGAGTGACAGCTGTGCTGTCATCACAGTGTCTGCTTCTGCAGCCTTGGTCGCAGGACTGGCAATGGCACAAACATTGTTGGTGTTAGACATCATGGCTAAACTGGCAGGACAAGTCAGCAATGCTCTCCAGACTCAGAATGCCCTAAATGTCCACATTAAATTTGGACTTTTGAATTTAAATCAACAAACTGCCCTATTGTAGGAGCAGGTGGACTTCTTATGGCTTGTACAAAAAATGTCTTGTTCATACTTTTTATCATTCCATTTGTGTGACATTTGTTAATATTGCTAATGCCTCTTATGTGGTGAAACAGCTCAAGGGTTACTTGAATGGCCCTTGGAATGTTAAAATTGGCACACCAGATTGTCGATACCTGTGTGCCCCTGTTTTAGCCAAAGGGTTGGTAGAATACTATAGCTCAAATGGGAGGCTAAGTCCAGTGTGATTGGAGACCCTCTTGCTGGCAATCTTAACACCTGTTGTCATGGGCATTCACCTCTGAATTCTGTGTAAGATCAGACAATCCATGAGAATGCAGCATATGGTCACTTAGCAAGTCCTTCTGAGCTTGTTGGCCAGTAACTCAGACATACCCCAGGTTTGGATCATTTGGAGTCCTGGCCTCCAGCTGCTCTTCCCTGCTTGAGATCTTTACTTTTCTTCTGATTTGAGTTACTGAAAGCTGTGCTTCACGAGCATGTGTTGCCTTGCCTTGAGAATCAGAGGATAAGGTTTTCACCTGTTGGCCCACCTGACTGTTGGGTATATAAGCCTCCATGGTGCTATTGAATAAAGGGCTTCTTACCAGTGACTAGAGGTCCATGTCTCTGTCTCTCTGTCTGTGCTGTCTCTGTGTGTCTTTATATGTTTCAACTTCCAGTCCCTTGCCTGAAGCTCGTGAACTATATGGAGTGCATAGAATAAGACAGGCATTCTGTGCTACACCTACCACACTCAAAGTGGATGGAATCACTCCCTAGATTCACCACACCAACATCCAACTGATCTTTCTACAAGTTGCTGGTAGAGGAGATCTGAAAATCACACCTGGATCCCTTATGACTGAAACCTCACTGCAATGACAACTCTGCATTTACCTTTGATATCTCTCCTGCTCCAGATGCCGAAGGGGAACTACACACTTCTAGAGCACCCAAATACCCACCAGCCTAAATACATCACCTGGACACTCTGTGACATAACCACCGGTGAAGTGCACTATAGGCCATCAAAGGGGACACCTCCAGGGAGTTGGTTTCTGGTCATAACTCTTGATCTTTGCAGCCTACACATCCATCTTGAAAGTGTTGAAATAGGATCCACAAAGTACCTTCAGCACCAGAGTCCCACTTTTTATGTCTGCCTGGAGCATCACATGATGGGAAGGATTGATGCCTATGGGGGGGGTGGGGAGGCAAGACTACTATTGTCAAGCATGGAGCTTCATCTCCACAGGACACATATGGTGAGCACCAGAAACTAAAGGTAAGCAGTGAAACACCTCCCTATTGTGGCTATATAGCAGCCACATCTTATTTCTGTAAGGTTACCACTTGTAATCCTCTTAGGATCCAATTCACTGAAAAAGGTAAAAGAGCCATTGGCTGGAAAACTAGCTATAGCTGGGGGATGAGGATATACTCCAAACTCAGATGGTTTGGCAAAGCGGCAGACCCAGGAGTTCTTTTTGCCTTCTATCTAGATGAGTCAGAATCTCAGATGGCCAACTCACCAGTGGCTGTAGGACCAAATGCTATTGTTAAGGATTCCCAGGAACCAGTGCAAATGTCCCACCAGATACTGCTTGTCACAGCCCGACAGGATAAGAAGCCAAATCCTGCCCCCATGCTCCCTTCAATCGTGTTGCCCATGATCCCATTGCCCATAATCCCCTTGTCCTTTTCACGACTACCCCAAGTTCCTATGTGGGGGATTCTCAGTTATGCTCCCTCCCTTCCTCCCACTTCCCCCAGATACACCACTGGTCTTGTGCCCTTGGCTCCACCCTGAGAATGGCATGGCCAGCAATTCCTGACCTCCTAGCCCTCATTAGATATAAGAAGTTCCATGTTACAGGTCCTCCAGCAATCCTATCTGTTCATTTATTTAATCAACCCCAATGTTACTAAAGCTTAATGGCTATGTTACAATGTAGCTCTTCCCTTCTGAGGGGATTGCAGTCCGGGGAAGATATTCTATCCAGGAAACTGACTCCGCATGCCGGTGGCGATCTGGAGCCAGATTTACTATTAGCCAAGTGAAGGGCCAGGGATTATGCATCAGATCAATCCCATGGTCTCACCAACATATTTGCTGGAGAACTGACCCTGTTGTGGGAGCACATTCTCCTCCTTCAGCTAAGAGCCTTTAAGATACTAGTCTACTTGGGCATGATCTCTTATACTGTAAAAGCAGGTGTAAACGTGCACCTGCTCTCTTGCTTCCAGCTCCCACTTCCAGCTGCTAGACTCTTTTCCTGTTTGTAAAGAGGACTGTTATCTAGGACAATGACCTGTAAGTTTTTCCCTTAAATAAATAACCCTTTTATTATTCATAATTCTGAACTGATGTGGGATTGTTTTGTGACTTCAAGGGTGCTGAACATTTCGTTTTAGAACTCCCTGGCTCTGCTGCTCACCGTTGGCTTGGAATGTGCCCAACTTGGTGCGCACCCCTTCTCAGCAGGCCACAGCCTGTGCATGGAGCCAGCAGTTCATATTGAATTCTCACGCAGAGGCTTTTTTGATATGGATCATCTGTGGTTCTTTATATTTTCTCTTTATATACCTCAGAGTGGCTTCAAGTCCCCACACACCTCACCATTTGCCTACTGCCAGGTCACACTGCTGACATTTAGGCAAGATGCAGGCTTCCCTGGTCTGAGTCAACTGTTCTGTGACTTTCTAACGATTTGTTTGAATTTGCCTATTCTGATGCTCTAGAGACATCTGCAGAGCAGACAGTTTGTGATTTATCTTTCAGCATGTCACTCTAAAATCAGATTTCAGACCAGCCACGTGACTTCAGGTGCACTGCTATGACCATCTGGGTTCGTTTTGTAGGTGGCCCGCAACACCTACTGGCAGATAATGGTTATTGCACCTACTGAAGCTCAAAATCAACCATAGCTAAGATTTATAACTTGATAATTTAAAAGAGAAATATAACAGACAACCTAACCATCCAAGGTTTCAATAGATTCTTTACTTACTCCATGTATGAGATTTTACAAGACCTATGTTATTTCCCTCCTACATCACTATTTTTCATTCTGGGGATTACTCTTGTCCTCAATATTTTTTCTTAAAAATATGTTTTGACAATATGCCTAAGAATGAAGTGCTTTTAGAAATGGTACAGTCTTTATGGACCAATACCAGGCTTCTCAAAAACAAGTTTGGAAATCTGAAGAAGGATACGACCAATTTGACTACCAAAACTCAGTCAATTGAGGTACTTTTAAAAATGGTACAGTCTTTACAGACAGACACCAAGCTTCTCAAAAAAGAGGTCAGATATCTGAAGGAAGATATGAACAATTTAATTAAAAAAAACTCAGTCAACTGAGGTACTTTTAGAAATAGTACAGAGTGATAGCAATTTATTTAAAGGAATAATCAGCACGCTAGAGCAGGATACAGCCAGTTTAACACATAAAGCCAAATCAATGACAGTGGGTGCTGAGACATTATTTGAGAGAATTTGTACTGTTGAATGTATTAGTCTGAATCTGTTGAAGGGGTATGACAGATTGACTGATAGAATATCTCTTCAGGAAGGGAATATGCATGCTATGAAAATTATGTACAAAGATGAGACATTATCTCCACTGGACAAATTTCATAACTTGGAATCCTCAATGAGAGCATTAGAGCAGAACACTGGAGAGGAGATCCAGACATTACAAAAGGCAGTGGTAAATACATTTGAAAACATTGAGGAAATTATCGAATTTGATGACCAGGAACAAAAGGTACAAAGGCAAAATTTAACCTCGTCAGTATGTAAAAATCTCCAGGATAGCTTCCCCAGAGTTCTGCCTGCCTTTCTAGTAATAACGTAAGAAAGAGTATCTAACCCCAAGTACCCTAAGGTTGTCAAAGAATATTCATGGAAGCCCATACATATGAGAAATTAAAAAGCAAGTGTGGCTTACAGACTGTATTTGTCCTTTGTTAGGGAAATGGTTAAAACGTGGGCTTTCAGTAACAAAGCAAAGCCTAAAGCTTGGATTCAGTTAATCTCAGCAGTCCTAGAAAGTGGACTTTACTCTGATCCTCAGGATCAAACTATTTACCACACCTTGTCCCTATGTAGCACAGCAGCTTTAAAAGCTTGGGACAGGATTCAGGAGTAGGAAAGAGTTGAATCATATCTTAGGGATAAACAGGGTCAGAGAGAAAATTTGAGTGACTTTTTGCAAAGACTAACTAGGGCTGTACAAATAGGGATAACTGACCCAGAAGCTAGAAGTAGTTTAATTGAATCTTTGGTTTATGAGAATACCAACATAGTATGCAAAAGGACTCTATTAGTGTTTGTGCAGAGGACTATTATATAGGACAGTCATCTGTAAGTTTTTCCCTTAAATAAATAACCCTGTTATCATTCATATTTCTGAACTGATGTGGAGTTGTTTTGTGACTTCCATCTTCATGACACTGTCCCTGTCCTGGACTCCCACAGTTATATAATTCCCCATAATGACACCTAGTAGGCTGCTCCACAGTACTAACCCCAGGTATCTTGGCCATAGTTCTCAACCAAATGGCTGAATATTATGTCCTGGTATGCCTACTCCCCAGACTCATGTATCATACCCATGAAGAAATGTTAGACCAAATATCAGGATTAAGACCAAACAGTAAATAATAATGGCCATCACCTTAAGTGTCCTAGTGGGAACTGGGATAGCTGCCATACCTGACACTGGTATAGCAGCCCTAGTCTAACAAAGCAGTCAATATTTAGCTCTGAGTGTAAGTCTGAACCTAAATCTCCAAAGGGTTGAACAGACTATATCTTACTTGCAAGAGTCCATTAGCTCATTCACTGAGGTAGTCCTGCAAAATAAAAGGTGTTAGACCTCCCATTCCTCCAGCAAGGAGGTCTCTGTGTGGCACTAAAAGAAGAATGTTGTTTTTACTGAGATCACGCAGGTGCAATTCAGGATAATATGGTGAAAATTAGGGAGGGATTAGAAAAGTGCAAAAAGGAGTGTGAGGCTTCCCAGGAATGGTTTGAGTCCTGGTTTTCAACTTCCCCTTGGCAAAAATAATAATAATACTCTTTTTACTGTTAACATTTGGACCCTGCATCATAAATAGATTAGTACAGTTCATGAAGCAAAGATTGGGCACAATAAAACTAATGGTTCAAATGGAACTATGTCCCCATCGACCCCTTCAATATCAGGGAAGAAAGGTAGGTTTCCCCTCCTTGGCCCTAAGGGGAACCAAGATTGGTACCCTAAGGTACAAGAGAAGGGGAAAATGTAAGGACTTGGAAATTTTTAAGAACTTTGCAAGATCAAGATCTGGTTAGAACACTGAGTTCATATAAAAATCAAAAGATGTCTCAAGATGTTTCAGGAAGTTGCCACCTGTCAACATCCAGCTTATGGGTTAGAGAGAAGCAGACATAACTGCTCAGGAGAGGGCAGAAGGCATGCACAGAAGCAATGGTTGTTGCTTAAAAAAGGAAGGGGGTGTGCAGAAGTAGTCTGCATCCTGTGATTAGTAAATTGACCCTAAATAAACCTAGCTTGCAGGGTTTTGCCTATATATGTCAAACCCAAAATGAAGAAGGACATGTGTTGCATCATATGTGGAGGATAGCTCCCAGAAAGCTGGAAAGAATAAACCTTGCTTTTACATTTTATGTAAATTTGTATCATTGTATTATCAGATTCCTAGCCATTAAGACAGTGTGTGTTATGCCTTCCATCATATAGTCTTAATAACAAGATTTACTTGTTTTCCCCCTGATTTTTTGGCTACAATGACAAAATATATCTGAAGACTTCTCACTTATTTTCTCTTTTTTAGGCATGTAGCAAATGTGACTGATAAGTTTTGGGCATGCTAAATTGAGGATTTACCTGAAATTATAGCACAAGTAGTCAATTCCATTTAAATTCTAAATTGTAGCAGCTGGATTCCCATTCTAAGACAATGAAAGTATGTAGGAACTTCCAAAATAGGTTCTTTCCATCATATTGGGAGTTGTAAGAATATTTCTGATATGGTCTGTGAATCTCCAGTTTTCCACTCATAGTCATGACTTTGGCCAATAAACAATTGAAATAACATACTACTTGGACCAGGGTAAGAAAAAGCTGATATTCCTTCATAGTATAATGAGTTAAGTTTTACAATAATGCTCCTAACATACTATGAAGCAACCCAATTACTTACAAATATTTATATAACTTTAGGTACATGTACATATTTGAGATTGACTATGCATAATTATATTTATACTAATGTACGCATGCATGTTTACACTTTCTTTGTTTAGAATTTCACACATGAATACTGTATTTATGTTATTTCATGCTCATTTCTGATTTCTCCTTTAAAACCATATTTATAATAAAAATATCAAAATGAATCCTACTACATAATAAAATTATGTTATTGTACAGATACAATATTTATATTATATTTATCAGTATTCCTCAATGAATACACACATTTGTGATTTAATATAACAAATTTAGCATTGAACTTTCCTAATTCAAAGGCCTATCAATATTACTATATGGTAGAAAAAGACCCTTTCTTCTTAGCCTTCAACATTTTCAGTGGCTTTTCTACCAATTTTGTTAATTTTAGACTGTTTTCCATCTCTTTTGAACTTTCAACATGGGATGTTATTATGCTAAGCATTTTTGTTGTTTCTTTGCTTTCATTTAATTGTAATTGGCTTTCAAGATTTCTAAAATTTTGCTCTTTAATACCCTAACCTCGTCTTTTTTTTTTCTGGTAGTTAGAGCCAATGGTTCCTCTGGGAATAAATATTTAGGACACAGTTAGAAATTATATTCATTCAGAAAAGTTTTAGTTGAGGAGGTGGGCAACAATATTGAAACTGCAGGAATGCAAAAATAGAATCAGAGGAAAGAAAGTAGCAGAATAGATAGTTACATAAAAATATCAGTGTCTACAATAAATAATAACCTTTATATTATTTTCTGCTTTTATTTTCAGAAGATGCACAGACTCATAGAGGGCATTTTCTCAGGAACATTCAGTGGTACAACTCTTTTAAGAGAAGGCTTTCTGACTCAGTGGTAGCAGCAAAAACTGCTATATCCCTTTATGAAGGCATCTTGGTTCATACTGTCTCTTTTTGGTGGTCTGGCCATGAAGCATTTAAATGGGGTTTGTGAGCAGAGTGCTACAACTTACTTAATGTTTTTGAGTTATCTTAACTTCAAAATTTGGGTCTAAGGATATGTCACTTTACAAAAGGGGTTGTATCTTTGTTTCCACAGAAGATGATAACCTGTGAATTCCTTCCAGACTAACGTGGTTCATTGGAACAAGATGTTATGAAGGTCTCAATAAGCTGACCCCAAAATCACTTTTCCCAACAAAATGCAGGAAGAAGTTTGAGAGAACTACAGCCAAGATACCAAATATTGTTTATAAAGGTTTGTTTACATTTAATGGGGAATATATGCTATAGAGATTTGAATTGGTATGGATTTTGATTTATTGATACAAATTTAAGATCAATTTTGATATATATATATAGATAGATAGATTAAGGCATTCTGTATGTTCAGCTACTTTAAAAATGTAATGTGTGAATTCTGAAGAGGTTGTGGGGAAAAGGGAACACTTCTGCATTTCTGGTGGGAATGCAAGCTGTCTTTTTTTTTTTTGTCAGTGTTGCAATTTCTCAGAAAATTAGGAAACAACCTTCCTGAAGACTCAGTATATCACTCTTGGGTATATTTCCAAAGGATGCTCAATTGTGCCACAAGAACATGTGCTCAACTGCATTCATAGCAGCTTTGTTTGTCATAGCTAGAACATTGAGACAACCTAAATGCTCCTCGACTGAAGAATGGATAAGGAAAATGTGGTAGGTTTACACAATAGAGTGCTACACAGTAGAAAAAATAACAACATCTTGAATTTTGCAGGAAAATTGATGGAGCTAGAAAACATTGTTTTGAGTGACGTAACCCAGACACAGAAAGACAATTATCACATGTACTCAATCATAGGTGGTTTAAACATAAAGCAAAGAAAACCAGCCTACAAACAACAATCTCAGAGAACTTAGACAACAATGAGGCACTAAGAGAGACTTACATAGATCTAATCTACATTGGAAGTAGAAAGTAGAAAAACACAAGATCTCCTGAGTAAGTTGGGAGCATGGAGACCTTGGGGGAAGGTTAAGGGGGGGAGAGGTAGGGAGGGGAGCAGATAAAAATGCAGAGCTCAAGAAAAATAAATAAAAAAGAAAAGATAAAAGAAGAAAATGTAATTTATAATTAAGAAATATAGGTTAATAGAGAATCATCTATAATAGTCAAGTTTGTGGTATTATTATTTAGGTTTTCTACATGTACAGACATATATTTCAGATGGATAGTTATTCTTCAAACCTCTCAAATACTACAAAAATATGGCATTTAAAATGCTTAAAAATCTTCGAACTTTTTGTGACAATGAGACACATACACATCTGCTCCTGGCAGCACCAATTACTTGTAAGGGAATATGGGCATCAATGAGGCTTCTTGTGGAGCTGGCTATCCATTTGGGCAAGAAACTGCTATTTCCTGGATTGTTTGATGGTATGCTATATGAATTGGACATGCAGGACCCACTGAAAAATGACTTCTGAATCTGCCTAAAGAAGGTGAGACAGTTCTTCATAGTTTCTGAAGAAGAAAGTAACTGACAAACTACCAATATAGGTGAACTGTCTTTGAAATTTCCTGTAAAAGTCTGCCAGATGCTATGGGCCGGTAAGCTGAAGATGGGTGCCTGCAAAGTTACAGAAGGTCTTTGGGTGACTGTCCAGGCAATGAGATATTTATCTCAATTCTTGAGTTTTGGAAGTTGCTTACAATGAACTTCCTGTTTACTTAAGTAATATTATATCCTTCTGTGGTCTTTGGTGGAGTTGAAGAATAGGTATAGTTATAGATTTCCTTAATTATGATAAAAGATAAAATAGATAAAATACTGTAACCACAATTCTTGTTAGATACCTGTTTTGTGATATGTAACTTTGCTATGTTAAAGTTAAAATGTTCCTTTTTATTTAGACAGAAAAAGGGAGGTGATGTGGGAGGTCATGTATATGCTCTGAATGTTTTATTGCCACTTGTTAATAAGGAAGCTGCTTTCAAGAATGGGTTAAAAGAGTAAAGCCAGTCTGAAAGAGATATAAAGAACAAGTAGGTGGAGTCAGAGAAAAGCCATGTTGTTGCCACCAGAGACAGATGCCTCCACTGCAGCCCATTAAAACTTTGTTGGTAGGTCATGATGGTGCACAGATTAGTGGAGATGGGGTAGTTTAGGACTTAACGGCTAGTTAGCAATAAGCTTAATCCATTGGCCAAACAATATTGTAAACAATTTAGCTGCTGATTGATTATTTCGAGTCAAGGCAGTTGGGAAACGAATTAGCAGCTTCTCCCAACAGACTCTCCTTATTATATCTTCTAAGAAGGTATTCTTTTCTTTGGGATATTAAATTGAAACTACCCATTGGATGCAATGTTTTCTGAGTCCAAGGATAATAGTAAGGACTATGTTTTGATCACGTGTAATTAGAAGAAACACTGTACTTTCTTTGCTCTTTGAACAAATGTGGAATTGAGTAATATTGGTGTAAAATGATGTTTTTATGACAGTTATAGCTAATGTTGGACACTCAGTGAATATTAATCATCATGCTTACCAACAGCATTACCTAAGCTGTTGCGCTCATATGAAGCCTTCATTTTTCAGAATATTTTATGTTTTATTGTTTTGGTTATATTTCAAATCTTTTATATTATTTTTTCTCACCAAGTTATTTTTCATATTCCCCATTTTTTCCTTTTTCTAAGTTTTCTAGCTGTTTGATTATTTTAAAATCAAGCACTCCAAACCAAAGACACAAATCTCTTCTGAAACCTAAGCAGTGATGATGAGATTTATGCTTTTGATTTTGAAAAATTGGAAAGTAGTTTTAAATTTAAAATGTGGTGGATTTTTCCCAAAAATATTTGTATATTAAGATAAAGAATATATTTTAAGAATAAAAATTTCATCAGGGAAAGAAAAAAATAAAGAACAAATGCAAGGCACATGTGAAATTGTATATAAGACGTTATAAACAACCAAACAACATAATTGTTGATAACATGAATATATATAAAATATTACTTTAATGAAATTATTTGATCTTAGTTTATTTCTTTATCTTTACCACACTGTGAGTTACTATATTTCAGTAGGGTCTATTTGGAAGAGGGCTTGAAATCAATATTCCTTTCTATAATCCTATCATTTTTGAGGCATGAATTTGCAAATATAAATATACTATTTGTTATATTCAACTAAATGGAAAACATAATCATATATTGTACAAACATATAACATGTTATAACTGTTAGACATATAGTGTTTTATAATTATAATTCAGCTACATAAAAAATACGTAGGGGGACTGAAAAAAAAAGATAAAAAACAGTCAGCAGCCAGATGTACTTGAGAGCCCAAAGTCACAAACAGAAAAGTCCAGACAGGAATGGAGGCTTTCAATGTATACAGCTCTAATCTATGCAAAAGCAGCCTGAAACTCAGACAGCCAACCACAGTATTAGTCAGTTTTCTACTGATCACTGAAAGAAGAGCCCAGGTTAAAAAATATTTTCTCATGTGTACTACTTTCAATTACCCTGTTCCTTTTAACACACACAGGGAGGAGGAAGACACATATTAATAAGCAGTTTTGGTGGGGATCTCCACATAAACTGCAGACTGGTGTTTTCCATTCTTTGGTTTCAGATCTCTGTACTTATTGATTCCTAATGCATCTGTACTTGA
>PVIU01024862.1:0-24632 GCA_004026605.1 Ondatra zibethicus
ACTCCAGCAGATTCTTCCTCCCCGCTCCCCACTACCCCACAGGGCAGGAAGGCTAGCAATTTTCAGAACCGGTCACAGTCTTCTAAACAGATGATTATCAGAACCGGTCATAGTGAATGATTACCAGACTGTAAACTGAGTCATGATGGAATAGGCAGGATGTCACGTATTCAAGGTTTTTCTGGGAATAGGCTGAACTATGTTAATTTCGTTCTGGGTTGAATAGCTAGACCAATCCCAATTGTACCCATACACCATATTATAATTTATGTAAAACTTGTGATTTCGTCTATAAAAACTTGCTTGCACGGATACTCGGAGTGCTTAGCTATCCCGAAGCTAGGCACCTGCTTGTGCAACCATGGAAATAAACCTCGTGCTTTTGCATCTGACGGCCTGGTTATTGACCTGGGGCTCCTCGGCGACAAGACCACTTTGAGGGTCTTTTAGATGGAGGGGGGCCTTGGACTTCCCACAGTGCAGGGTACTGCCTCTCTTAAGGATGGGGGGAGGGAGGAGGATTAGTGGGGGAGTGGGAGGGGAATGGGAAAAGGAGAGGAAGGGTCAATTTTAGAATGGAAAAATAAAAAATTAAAAAAAATAAAGAAAAGGCCCCCGCAAGTTTGCCCTTTCCTCTGCGGGGGTCCTTGGCCCACCAGGAGTCCCTGTTCCTGTGCTGAGATCAGCAATCCAGAGGGGTGAGTGTGTGTGCACCCTGCGGGAAGGTACCCAGAAGGGAGTGCGGGCACCGCCAGCCTCTACTGCAGGGGGCCTCTTTGTTCCACATGACACTGCCCTCCCCCCTGCAAGTTTGCCCTTTCCTCTGTAGGGGTCATTGGCCCACCAGGAGTCCCTGCTCTTGTGCTGAGATCAGCAATCCAGATGGGTGAGTGTGTGTGCACCCTGCCAGAAGGTCCCCAGAAGGGAGTGCGGGTAACACCAGTCACTGCTGCAGGGGGCCTCTTTGTTCCATATGGCCTGCACTACCCCCGCAAGTTTGCCCTTTCCTCTGCAGGGTTCTTGGCCCACCATGAGTCCCTGTTCCTGTGCTGAGATCAGAGATCCAGAGGGATCCACCAGCACAACCGGCTCCAGTACCTTGAGGCCCTAAGAGAGGACAGACAAAGAAAATTCTCCAAGTACACTGTCACTCACAGCAAAGATTGGATCAAGACACCAAGACTCTCCTGGCTATATTTGAAGGAAGAGATTGGCAGCCGCCAATGCAAGAATTACTCCAACAACATGAAAACCATCATGACAACACCAGAGTCCAGTGAGCACGCAACAAGAAGACTTGAACACACTATTCCAGAAGAAGTAGAAGAAAACGACTTTAAATATTACTTAATGAAAATTATGGAGACCTTTAAAGAGAAAATTAAAAACTCCCTTAAAGAAATGGAGGAGAGACAAACAAAAAGCTGGGAGAAATTAATAAATCCCTCAAAAATATCCAAGAAAACCAAGAAAAAGCAATTAAACAGGTGAAGGAAACAGTTCAAGCCTTGAAGATTGAAATAGAGGTAATAAAGAAAACACAAAATGAGGGAACTCTGGAAATAGAAAATCTGGGTAAACAAACAGGAACTACATAGACAAGTATAACCAACAGAATACAAGAGATAGAAGAAAGAATCTCAGATGCTGAAGATACTATAGAGGAAATAAACTCATTGATTAGCGAAAACAACAAATCCAACAAATTCTTAACAAAACATCCAGGAAATCTGGGATACCATGAAAAGACCAAACCTAAGAATAATAGGGATAGAAGAAGGAGAAGAATTGCAGCTCAAAGGCCCAGAAAATATATTCAACAAAATTACAGAAGAAAACTTTAACAACCTAAAGAAGGATATTCCTATGAAGGTACAAGAAGCATACAGAACACCAAATAGACTAGATAAAAATAAATCCCCTTGCCATATAATAATCAAAACACAAAACATACAGAATAAAGAAAGAATATTAAGAGCTGCAAAGGAGAAAGGGCAAGTAACGTATAAAGGTAAACCTATCAGAATTACACCTGACTTCTCAATGAAAACCATGAAAGCCAGAAGGTCTTGGATAGATGTGCTGCAGACACTAAGAGACCATGTACGAAAGCCCAGACTACTATACCCAGCAAAGCTTGCATTCACCATCGATGGAGAAAACAAAATATTCCAGGACAAAAACAGATTTAAACAATACATAGCCACGAACCCAGCCTTACAGAAAGTACCAGAAGGAAAACCGCAAACCAAGGAAGTCAACAACACCCACAGTAGCACAGACATCTGACAACCCTCCACCAGCAAAACTCAAAGAAGCAAAGCACACAAACACTACTACCAAAACAAGAACTGGAGTTAACAACCACTGGTCATTAATATCGTTTAATATCAATGGACTAAATTTACCTATAAAAAGGCACAGGTTAAGAGAATGGATAGGAAAACAGGATCCAACATTCTGCTGTTTACAAAAAAACACACCTCAACAATAAAGGCAGACACTACCTCAGAGTAAAGGTTTGGGTGGTGCGTGAGAATTGTCTGTATTCTGTCAATCATGATTTAAATAAATGCTGATTGGCCATTAGCCAGGATGTATAGGTGGGACAACCAGACAGGAAGTAGAGGCGGGACAGGGAGAATAGAATTCTGGGAAGCAGGAGGCTCTCTCAAGACCACTGTCTAGACCACAAAGAAGCAGGATGTGACCTGCCTCACTGAAAAAGGTACTGAGCCATGTGGCTAACATAGATAAGAATAATGGGTTAATATAAGCTATAAGAGCTAATAAGAAGCCTGAGCTAATGGGCCAATCAGTTTATCACTAATATAGACTCTCTTTGTAATTTCTTTGGGACTTGCCAGCTGTGGGACCTGGTGGCAGGACAGACAGAAACCCCAAACAAGCCAGCCCTCATGTTACAGTTGGGAAAAGATTTTCCAAGCAAACAGATCTAAGAAACAAGCAGGTGTGGCTATCCTAATATATAACAAAATTGATTTCAAACTAAAATCAATTAGAAGAGATAGAGAAGGATACTTTATACTCATAACAGGAACAATTCTTCAAGATGAAGTATCAATCCTGAATATCTATGCCCCTAATATAAAAGCACACACATATGTAAAAGAAATATTACTAGAAGTCAAATCACACATCCAATGCCATACAGTAATAGTAGGAGATTTCAGCACTCCTCTCTCACCAATGGACAGGTCAACCAGACAGAAACTTAACAGAGAAATAGAGAACTAACAGAGGGATTGAATCAAATGGACTTAATAGACATTGATAGAACACTCCACACAAACAGGAAAGAATATACCTTCTTCTCAGCATCTCATGGAAACTTCTCGAAAATTGATCACATACTCGGTAACAAAACAAACATCCACAGATACAAAAAAAGTTGGAGTATCCACCTGTGTCTTATCAGATCACCATGGAGTAAAGTTAGAATTTAATAACAATTCCACCCTCAGAAAGCCTACAACCTCATGGAAACTGAACAGTCAACTACTGAACTGCCCCTGGGTCAAGAAAGAAATAAAAGTCTTCCTTGAATTCAATGAAAATTAAGATACAACATCCCCAAACCTATGGGACACTATGAAAGCAGTGCTAAAAGAAAAGTTCATAACACTAAGTGCTCACATAAAGAAAACAGAGAAAGCTCACATTAGAGACTTAACAGCACACTTAAAAGCTCTAGAAAAAAATGAAGCAGACTCACCCAGGAGGAGTAGAAGACTGGAAATAATCAAACTGAGGGCTGAAACCAACAAAATAGAAACACAGAAAACAATCCAAAGAATCATTGAAACAAAGATCTGGTTCTTTGAGAAAATCAACAAGATTGACAAACCCAATTGAAAGGTGGAAAGAGAACACTCAACAAGATCAGAAATGAAAAGGGGGACATAGCAACAGACATTGAAGAAATTCAGAGAATCATTAGATCTTACTACAAAAGCCTGTATGCCACAAAATTGGAAAATGTAAAAGAAATGGACAGCAAACCCCAAAGAAAGGAAAAACACACAAAATAACACCACCAACAATAAAAACTAAATTAGGAGATAGCAATCACTGGTCATTAATATACATTAATATAAATGGAATCAACTCACCTATAAAAACATACAGGCTAACAGATTGGATACAAAATCAGAATCCATTCTTCTGCTGCATACAAGAAACGCACCTCAACCTCAAAGATAAATATTGCCTCAGAGTAAAGGGTTGGGAGAAAATTTTCCAATCAAAAGGACCTAAGAAACAAGCTGGTGTAGTTATCCTAATATCTAACAAAATGGACTTCAAATTAAAATCAATCAAAAGAGACAAAGACATTTCATATTAGTCACAGGAAAAACCCTTCAAGAGGAACTCTCAATACTGAACATCTATGCCCCAAATATATATGTAAAAGAAACAATACTGAAGATTAAATCACATGTTAAACACAACACACTAATAGTGGGAGACTTCAACATTCCACACTTACCACTGGACAGGTCTATCAGACAAAAAAATAATAGAGAAATAAGGGAACTAACAGGTGTTATAACTCAAATAGACTTAACAGGTATAGAACAAAATAGAACATTTCATCCAAACATAAAAGAAAATACCTTCTTCTCAGCACCTCATGGAACCTTCTTAAAAAATGATCTCATACTAGGTAACAAAGTAAAGCTCAAAAGGTACAAAAAAATTGAGATAACCACACATATGTTATCAGATCACCATGGCTTAAAATTAGAATTCAACAGCAACACTAATTCCAGAAGCCCACAAACACATAGAAATTAAACAATGCTCACATTGGTGTGGGACGATTGTCTGTATTCTGTCAATTATATTTTAAATAAGTGCTGATTGGCCAGGAGCCAGGCAGGAAGTATAGGCAGGACAACCAGACAGGAAATAGAGGCAGGTCAAGGAGAACAGGAGAATTCTGAGAAGAAGGATGTTCCTATTGCAGTCCTGGCCCAGCCACTGAAGAAGTAAGATGTGACTGCCTCGATGAATAAGGTACTGAGCCACGTGACTAGCACAGATAAGAATAATGGGCTAATATAAGTTGTAAGAGGTAATAAGAAGCCTGAGATACTGGGCCAATCAGTTTAATAACTAATGTAGAACTCGGTGTGATTTCTTTGGGACTTACGACTGCGGGAACCAGGCAGGACAGAAACGTCCGACAACACACATGAAGAATCAATAGATCAAGGAAGAAATAAAGGGAGAAATAAAAGACTTCCTAAAATTCAATATAAATGACCACACAACATACACAAATTAATGGGACACAATGAAAGCAGTGTTAAGAGGAAAGTTCATAGCATTAAATGCCTACATAAAGAAGCTGGAAAAATCCCACACTACTGAATTAACAAACACCTCTTAGAAGAACTAGGTGGCAGGAAATAATCGAATTGAGAGCTGAAATCAACTAAATAAAAACAATCGAATTGAGAGCTGAAATCAACTAAATAAAAACAAAGAAAACAATTCAAAGAATCAATGAGACAAAATGTAGAGCTCAATAAAAATAAACTTAAAAAATGAATCCAATTTTAATGACCATAAGGTCAAAGAACTATCTTAGTGTTTCTGTAATTAAATTGTTTTCACCAAAAAAGAAAGCATATTAAACAAATGTTGTTGGCATAACTGGATGTCAATATGCAGAACAATGAAAATAGATCCATATCTATCACCATGCATAAAACTTATGTACAAATGGATTAAAGACCTCAACATAAAGCCAGCCACACTGAACCTTATAGAAGAGAAAGTGGAAAGTACACTGGACTGCATTGGCATAGGAAACCACTTCCTAAATATAGCCTCAGTAGAACAGACACTGAGAGAAACAATTAATAAATGGGACCTCCTGAAACTGAAAAGCTCCTGTAAAGCAAAGATGGTCAACAAGACAAAACCACAGCTTACAGAATGGGAAAGGATCTTCAGCAACCACACATTGGACAGAGTACTGATCTTCAAATATACAAAGAACTCAAGAAATTAGTCATCAAAAGAACAAATAATCTAATAAAAAATGGGGTACAAACCTAAGCAGAGAACTTTCAACAGAGGAATCTAAAATAGCTGAAAGACACTTAAGGAAATGTTCAACATCCTTAGTCATCAGAGAAATGCAAATCAAAACAACTCTGAGATTCCATCTGAAACCTGTAAGAATGGCCGAAATCAAAAACACTGATGACAATTATGCCTGAGAGTATGTGGGGTAAAGGGAATTCTTCTGCACTGCTGGTAGGAGTGCAATCTGGCATAGCCCCTTTGGATGTCAGTATGGTAATTTCTCAGAAAATTAGAAAACAACCTTCCTCAAGACCCAGCAATACCACTTCTGGGTATAGATCCAAAGGATGCTCAATCATACCACAAGGACATATGCTCAACTATGTTCACAGCAGCATTGTTTGTCATAGCCAGAACCTGGAAACAACCTAAATGCTCTTCGACTGAAGAATGGATAAGGAAAATGTGGTACATTTACACAATGGAGTATTACACAGCAGAAAAGAATAATGACATCTTGAAATTTGCAGGCAAATGGATGGATCTAGAAAACATCATCTTGAGTGAGGTCACCCAGACCCAGAAAGACAAATATAATATGTACTCATTCATAAATGATTTCTAGAAAACCAGCCTACAAATCACAATCCCAGAGAACTATAGAACAATAAGGAGCCTAAGAGAGACATACATAGATTTAATCTGCATGGGAAGTAGAAAAAGACAAGATCTCCTGAGTAAATTGGGAGCATGGGGACCATGGGAGAGGGCTGAAGGGGAGGGGAGAGGCAGGGAGGGGAGCAGAGAAAAATGTAGAGCTCAATAAAATCAATTAAAAAATCAAAATCAAAGTAAATAAATCAGTGTTTTCTGAATATTTCATAGAGATATATGGAAATAAAACTTTCTCATTGCTGAAATAAATGAAGTGGATTCTACCTAATGCAGATATGTGCAATAATACAACTCACTGCCCATCTATTCTAAAGATTGTCAATTAACATTCATTAAAATGTATATTGTATGAAGGGTATTTTTAGATGCTTTGTCTCATTTTGGTTAGGGTGGCATTGTGTGCCTTATTGGTCTTTTGCTTGAATACTTTCTTTTCCATTTTGTGTTTTTGAGAAGATTTTGTGTGTCCGGTATTTCTTGGTTTATCTGTTTGTTTCTTTTTTATTTTGTTTGCTTTTGAAAACTAGAGAAATAAAGAGCATGGAGTTAACTGTGTGGTTAGGTAAGGAGGATAAGGAAGGAAAACATGATCAGTATATATTGTATTGGATTTTTTCAATTGAAAAATGTATTTTATATGATAAATTACTAGAAAAGAATAGGATAAACAGCATTTTTATTTTTTCTAATTTTTGAGCTATATATTTTTCTCCTCTCCCCTTTCTTCTTCCAACCTCCCTTCTACCCTCTCCCATGATACCCTTGCTCCCAACTTACTCAGGAGATCTTGTCTTTTTCTACTTTCCATGTAGATTAGATCCATGTATGTCTTTCTTAGAGTCCTATTTGCTTTCTAGGTTCTCTGGGATTTGAATTGTAGGCTGGTTTTCCTTTGCTTTATGTCTAAAAGCCACTTCACTTATGAGTGAGTACATATTATATTTGTCTTTCTGGGTCTGGTTTACCTCAATCAATATGATGTTTTCTAGTTCCATTCATTTTCCCACAAATTTCAAGATGTCATTATTTTTTCCACTGTATTGTACTCCATTGTGTAAATGTACCACATTTTCCTTATCCATTCTTTGGTCAAGGGGCACTTAGGTTGTTTCCAGATTAAGGCTATGAAAAATAATGTTGCTATGAACATAGTTGAGCACCTGTCCTTGTGGCACAATTGAGCACCATATGCGTATAGATACCCAAAAGTGGATTTTTCCCTTGTTGTACAGGATTGTTTTGGCTATCCTGTGTGTTTTGCTTTTCCATATGAAGTTGAGTACCATTCTTTTGAGGTCTGTGAGGAAATTTGCTATGATTTCGATGAGCATTGCTTTGAATCTGTAGATTTATTTTGGTAAGATTGCCATTTTTACTATGATAATTCTACCTACCCAAGAGCATAAAAGATTTCTCTGTTTTCTGGTGTCTTTTTTTATTTCTTTCTTCAAAGATTTAAAGCTCTTGTCATACAGATCTTCCACTTGTTAGGTTAGAGTTACACCAAAATATTTTATTCTATTTGTGGCTATCATGAAGTGTGATGTTTCTCTGATTTCTTTCTTAGCCCATTTATCGTCTGTGCAAAGGAGGCCTACTGTTTTTTTTTTTTTTAGTTAATCTTGTATCCTGTTACATTATTGAAGGAATTTATGAGTTGTAGAAGCTCCTTAGTATAACTTTTGGGGTCACTTACGTAAACTATCATATCATCAGCAAATAGTGAGAGTTTGACTTCTTTTCTGATTTGTATCCTCTTGATCTCCTGTTATTTTCTTATTGCTCTAGTTAGAACCTCAAGTACTATATTGAATAGATATGGAGAGAGTGGACAACTTTATCTTGTTTCTGATTTCAGTGGGATTGCTTTGAGTTTCTCTCCATTTATTTCAATATTGGCTGTCTGATGTGGGAGTCCAGTCTATGTGATGTGATTACCATTAATGAATAAAGAAACTGCCTTAGCCTGTTGATAGGGCAGAACTTAGGTAGGTGGGGAAAACTGGACTAAATGCTGGGAGAAGGAAGGTGGAGAAAGGAGCCATGAAGCCACCAGAGGCAGACATTGGGAACTTTAGCCCATAAACCACTGTCATGTGACGATACATAGATTAATAGAAATTAGTTAAATTAATATAAGAGCTAGGCAATAAAAAATAAAGCTAATGGCCAAGTGGTGATTTAATTAATATAGTTTCCGTGTGATTGTTTCAGGTTTAAGCTAGCTGGGTGCCTGGGAAGAACAAGCAGCATCCCTTCAACAAACTGGCACCAACATGGTGGACTAAATCCATGTAAAACCTGAGAGGGTTTGAAAAGAACTATAGACACACAAAAAAAATGTTTAGCCACATTTTTTCAGCTGACAGTGTGCCGCAGCTCCTTTAAGAGAGGTTTTCCTGATTCAGTGGTAGGAAAAGAAAAAAAGCCACACTGTTTTGAAATGTCATCTTTCTGGGCCATGTTGCCAGCATGAACTCTAATTCTTTCTCTGGAAGTCCAGCTATGGAACATTTGACTGGAATTTGTGAGCAGACTGTTGCAGCTTGCTTAATGGTAGCATGGACTGGCTGTGTGCCTGAGAATGGGGCAGTGTGCACAGCTCAGAGGAGTGATCAGCTCTGCCATGCTGTACTGAGCGGGGCAAGCAAGAAGTACCATATTACCCTAGTAATAGTGCAGCTTAAGTTTTAAGAAGTGTTTAGCATTTTAAAAAGCACTCTTGGACAGTAAAGAATTACAGATATGCAATGAAAACAAATCCAGGTGGGTCATAGTGTTGGATAAATGTATGTAGGCTTGGGAGAGAGAAGAATGTATAGAGAGTTATAAAAAGAAGTAAATGGTTTTTAAAAATTAAAATAAAGTCTTTAAAGTGACAGACTACTGACAGTCATAGATTAAAAGGAGTAAGAAAAATAACTAATGTAAAGATGGAAAATTCACAGAGTGTCTGGATTATTTATATTATTGTGTTTTCTTTGAATTTTTTGCTGTGAAGGAGCTAAGTACACAGACATTTCATTGTATGAGCTGTAAGCTAAACCAGCATGTATATTATAAATGTATCATGACTTCCAAATTTGGGTCTAAGGATAAGTTGCTTTGGAAAAGAGGTTCTTCTCTTGAATCCACAGAAAATGAGAAGCTGTGGATTGCTTCCTGACTGGTGTGGTTTGATGGGCCAAGGCCCCCTTAAAGGTTACCATGAACACCCTAAAAATACCCTCAAAAATTATTTTACCCAATAAACAGCAGGAAGCAGTTTGGAGAAAAATAACTATGCCTGTATTCCCAAATATTGTCTATAAATGTTTGTTTACATTTAATGCTATAGAAGTGGAAACTTTGCATTGGTATGGATCTTGCTCTATTGATAAAAATTTAAGACCAATCTTGTTATATGTACATTTCTGCTCTTGATTAAGGTATTGTGATTGTGTAGTTCTTTTAAAATATAATATATAGTTAAGAAATATAAGTTAATAGATACTCATCTATAATATTCAAGCTTAGTCATATTAGTTAGATTTTCTAGATGTATAGAGTTGTATTTCAGTTAGATAGCCATTCTTCTAATCTTTCAGAGACCTTCAGAATATGGCATTTAAAATGTTTAAAAACTTAAGACTTTTCATGATAGTGAGACATGTCTGCTCCTTGCAGCACCAGTTACTTCAAGAGGATGATGGCATCAAAGAGGCTCCTTATGGAGTTGGTTAGCCATTTGGGCAAGAACTTGCTCTTGCCTGAACTGCTTAAATAGACATGCAGGACACACAGAGAAATCACTGCTGAACTTGCTTAAAGGTGAGATTATCCTTTGGGGTTCCTGCTTCATGAGAGAGTCTGTCATATCCTTCTGGAGTCTTTGATGGAGTTGAAGAATTTATAGTTATAGTTATAGTTTTCCTTAGTTTAATGATAAAGTAGATATAAATATTGTACCTGTAATTCTTGCTTGATACCTGTTCTATGTAATTTTACTATGTTAAAGTTAAAACCTTCCTTTTTAGTTAAACAGAAAAGTGGAGGTGATGTGGGAGTATCTTCTGTATGCTGTGATTATCATTAATGAATAAAGAAACTGCCTTGGCCTGTTGATAGGGCAGAACTTAGGTAGGCAGGGAAAACTGGACTGAATGCTGGGAGAAGGAAGGCAGAGAGAGAAATAATGGAGCTACCGGAGACAGATGCTGGGAACTTTAGCTGGTAAACCACTGTCATGTGGTAATACACACATTAATAGAAATGTGTTAAATTAATATAAGAGTTATTCAATAAGAAGCTAGAGCTAATGAGCCAAGCAGTAATTTAATTAATATAGTTTTTGTGTGGTTATTTCAAAAATAAAATCAAATCCCATTATAAATGCCATCCATAATGATTTTAACATTATCTATTACATAAATTTGTGTTCTTATTTTGAAACATGCCTGCAACATTTTGTTTTAATTTTTATCTATACTGTAGAAATTAGGTCTTTGTGTTTGCACAGAAAGCTCTTTTAGTACTATATTTTTATTAGGAAATGTTCTCACTACACACCCACACATTCTGGGAGTAACTATGTTTGGTAATGAATTTGCCAACTGATTGGACGTATCTAATCAAATTAGCAACAATTTTAAAATACATACCTATATTGAATCAAATTATCACACTTCACTTAACATAAAACTAATAAATGTACTTCAATAGAGCCGAGGAAATATAAACTAGAAAAAGAAAGAGGTGACTTAATTATAAGATATAATCAGAAATTACTAAGTGAAATAGACACAATGTATCAGGTTGGATATTGGGGCCTTGATACGAACATTTTGTGTGCTTACAGTCTGGATCTCCCCCAGAAGTGATAGTGAGGAACTGAAGCTGAATATCTAAGGAGACTGTCAAGGTAATGGTGACCAAAGATTAGATGGGAAAGTTTTCAGGCTGTTTTGTTGTTGTTGTTATAGAATAAAGTCATGAATTCACAGCTACGAAACAAGTGTCTGTTGGCCAACATTGATCAACAATGTTCTGTGTAGGAAATCAACCTTAGAATGCCTGGTGAGAATGTGAAAAGTATAGTTAATCAGGCTAGCAAAAGCTTGATTTTGTAAAGTATTTCTAAACTTTCTCTAACTTTGGGAGGCTGGATTGGGGTAACTGTCCATTTGGTAAATGTATAGTTAAAAGGGAGACCAAATTATCATTTTGAAGTTTCACAGGGGAAACTGGGTCAAGATATCAATGACTAGTACTTTGTCCTAGGTTATTCTTGGCACAATTCCCAGGTAAACATTCTGATAGTTTGGAAGAACAAGAAACAGAAATTTATCACTATTGATGACTACATCAAGCTAAGCAGATGTCATAGTAAACAAGGTGGTCAAAAGAGATAGGAGTGGGGCCACTTAAAATTCCTTTAGATCCTTGAGACATTTGTTACATGGTTGATTTATGTTTTCACCCCTCCCACAATACATATTAGAAACACAGTGGTGTGGTTACAGAAGACATTCTCACAAAGAAGGCAGGAGTTATGACTAACTACAGCTTGTGAGTGGTGATAAGAATTCATGAAAGGGAACATTCAGATCCAAGAAGCATTGAGAGATTTTTTTAAATTAGGTGGGGATTTTTGTATGTTGTTTCATGTGGGGCGCGCGCGCACGCGTGTGTGTGTGTGTGTGTGTAATTTCTTGACACAGATTTACCTGACCTCAATAACCATCTTATGGAACATATGAGTATATTTGAGCACATGCCCTTGTGGCACGATTGAGCATCCTTTGGATATATACCCACAAATGGTATTACTGGGTCTTGAGGAAGGTTGTTTCCTAATTTTCTGAGAAATCGCCAAAGTAACATCCAAAGGGACTGTACCAGCTTGCGTTCCCACCAGAAATGCAGAAGTGTTCCCTTTACCCCACAACCTCTCCAGCATAAGTTGTCATCAGTGTTTTTGATCTTGGCCATTTTTAAGAGGTGTAAGATGAAATCTCAGAGTTGTTTTGATTTGCATTTCTCTGATGACTAAGGATGTTGAACATTTCCTTAAGTGTCTTTCAGCCATTTTAGACTCCTCTGTTGAGAGTTCTCTGTTTAGGTCTGTACTCCATTTTTTTTATTAGATTGTGTGTTCTTTTGATGAGCAATTTCTTGAGTTCTTTGTATAGTTTGGAGATCAGACCTCTGTCTGATGTGGGGTTAGTGAAGATCTTTTCCCATTCTGTAGGCTGTCGTTTTGTTTTGTTGACCATGTCCTTTGCTTTACAGAACTGCCCTACAGTTTTTGATAATTCATTCACTTGTTATAGTGTCTTACTTATAATATATTACTTAACTCCTTTAAACAATAGGTGGCTTAAAATTAAATGTATGAACATTGTTATAGTTTCTTACTTTTAATATATTACTTAACTCCTTAAAGAATAGGTTGATGTGGCTTAAAATTAAACGTATGAGCAGCTATATTTGTGGTAGTTCAAGTGAGCTCTTCAATAAACCCATCTCAAAGTGTTCATAGGCACCTTTTTCAAATTGCTCATAAACACTGTTGGTTGATTCTTTCCAAAGTTTTGCTAAAACATGCATAAAACTGAAAATTTTATATTTTTATGAATCTTTCTTTTTGTACTTAACAGAAGCCAATTATTTAATGACCTTGAATCAGTTTCTAGTGTTTTCACTGACCTCTACAATTGTAATACCATTTCGCTGATGCATTATAATTATATGTTTATGGGGCCCAGTATGGCATCTCAATGCATAAATACAATGTATGATGGTCAGATCAGAATAATTGACATACTGATTACCTCAGATAGATAGATATGGATATTATTTCTTTGGGTTAGGAACATTCAAAATCTCCTCTCAAATTTTTGAAATGTGTTTTTATTTGTTATCTAATATACTGACTCTTCTGTTCTATAAGACATTAGTTGCCTGTGTCCAACAGTCTTCTCAACTAGAATCACTGTGAGGATTAAGTGAGTTGTATGTGTAAAATTGTTTGTCAACTCCTGGTTCATAACCAGCATAAGTCCACACTGTTGCTGACCTTACTGTCACTGCTATTTAGCTTCTCTGATGATGTCCTAAGGAGATCAGTGAGCATCCCTTCATTCAGAACATGTGTTCAGATTGAAACTACTCAAACAGAACCAGTTGGAAGTTTTACAGTCAACTGTAGCTTCCAGAGTTCTCTGTACTGGGGATTCGGGAGCCAAAGTCCAGAAGACAATAATGTGTTATTAGTTTTCTTTCAATCAATGACTGTTTCTGAGAAAAATTTTCTCAGCAGACTCATAGAAAGAGATACCTACAGTATCTTTCCCACCTTGGAGAGAAATCCTTTTTCTTTTTAGTTTCCTGGACATAATGCAATCTAATTATTTCCAGATCTTAGTATAGCTATTACATACTTTGTATTATATAATTTCCATAATATTAAATATGTCAATAGATGTGTACTGTGTTGTTAGGATATAGGAAAGGCAACTACCATAACCAATTCTTAATTCCCAAGTGACATTGAAAAATCATGGATTTTTCTGAAAAATCAAACCTTAACCTATATGGCCATTAAAAACATCCCTGCCCTCTCCAAGAGTCCAGTCTTGCTCCAGATTCCAGAAAGGGTTGTGAGTCAGATGTGCTGATATTCTGATCAACAGATAAACATTTTAGCTTATGGAGAATACATTTCTCTGACTAGAAAATTGGATGGTTGTGCCTGGGGAGTTTGGAACTGTGCCGGGATCAGCTGTGGCCATGATTACATTGAGGCTGATACGAGGCTCTGAGGTCTAACTCCCAATCCTCATCCATCAAGGGCAAACTGAAACTTTCTCTTCTGGACTCTGTTTAATTAGGCCATCAGGAGCACTTTGGGGGATTCATTAGCATAAAAGAAAATGTGCATTGAAGTTAATTGGCAGTTTATCCCCAGAGACTCATTAAAACCCTGAAGTTGAGCCTATCCCTTAGAGGCAGCTTCTGCAGTGATAGTGGTTCAGAAACTTCTATGATACAGCATTGAATGTGGTCTCCTGGGGTTCTGGCTGGGCTTTCCTCAAAAAGCTGTAAGCTACTTTACTTTTAGAAAAGATATGAAGATACTATGTATCTCAAAGGTTTTCCCTCTTGCCCACCCACCAACTCAGCCTTACAGGGAGATGCTCAGCAGCCCTTTTCAGAGCCACTTTTGTGGTCCTTGCAGATATTAATCCTCCACATCACATTTCAAATCCAGATTTAAAAGCTTTGTGATGTCATCTGCTAACAGTGATTATTCTCAGTCTCCTCTGTACTTTTGAAATCATCTGAAGATATTTTGAAAAGATCATGATGCCAAAACCACACCCAAGATGAGCCAAATTGGTATCTTTGAGGAGACAATTCAGGCATCAGCACTTGTAAACCTCCCAGGAAACAGTGTTAAGCAGCCAAGGTTGAGCTCTGAGAGGACCCTGGTTAGCTTGTGAAATTTGTGAGAGCCACCAATTGAAATTTCGGGACCACAAATGTCTTCTGCCCCCATTTCCTAGATATGTTTTTACCTCCCATTAGTTGGAGTTTTGATTTTATTTTGTTGTTGTATATAGTATATTTATTCATTCATTTATTTGTTGTTAGGGTTAATGTATCAATATTTCATCTTGAGAGAGGATATAAAGATGGCACTATGTATCCCCACATAGGAATGAGACTGCAGTATTGGATTTGGAGGAACTGAAGGACAGCTGAAGGCCCGCAGTTAGCTTACCCTCTTCCCACTGGAGTCTATTTTTAAAATCTTAATAATTAAAGAATATGATAAGACTTTGTGAACTCAGTGAAAAACCCGTGTCAAACATGATTTGTCAAGATGAAATGCCAACCTTCTTCACTGAAACCATACCAGAAACATAGCTCTTTATAGCCACAATTCAATACTTGTTAGAAATTTTGCTCTATAAAAGAAAACGACTTAGCACAGCAAACCCACCAATTATGTTCATCATCATACCTACATTTAGGAGGGAATAAAAAGAATAAAGTATTACCAATGAAGTAGAAGAGAAGAAAACAGTTACTACAAGCAGTATAGTGGCAAAAGTGCTCAATAGAATCAATCACAAACATTTGACAGGAGAGTTAAGTCTCAACTTTACTTAAAGATATAAGGAAAGGCAATACGATTGATTAAGCTTACTGTGCCCCAGGTATCTGTGCAGAACTCATGATCAACACAAGGTAAGTTTTCTTTTATTATCAATATCTTATGAAAGAGGGGACAGAGCCATAAGGCTGTGTAATTCATTCAAGCCTGAGCTGATATTCAACAGCAAAGTGGGGGTTCAAGTCTCATCCCAAGCCTTGCAGCAGAACCCCTGCTGAGGCCTTTCTATCACCACCACCCCATCTCCAATCCATCACAGACTTTCCCCTCTTAACTTCCCTGACCTCACTCGTTACTTTATCCCAGATCCCAGCTTCAGAAGGAATTCCCTGGGAACCTGCAGGCTGCTCTTGCCAGGGAAGTAAGTAGGTTAACTGCAAATCTTCACCTTTCTTTCTGCTCCTCCAAAACCAGGCCCTAGTCACATCCAAAGCTCTGTAGCAGACATTTGGTCATGACCTCTTCTCACTCTCTTCTCCCATTCCCATGGGATAAGCAGATCGTGATGGAACACCCTGCTTTCCTCCCTCCTATGGACTACCTCAGATCACCCCAGCCCCCAGTGCCTAGAAACACATTTCACCTGAAATTCCAACAGGCCACACCTGTCAGGATTCCAGAAGAATTCCCTACCAGGCAACAGACAGCCACCACACTCTCCTAAGAACAAGAGAGAGCAACAGAAACTGAGGAACAAAACATCTACCCAACAAAGACAAGACCAGATATCAGCACATAGAATCTTCTTGATCCCAGTTGCCTAGACACCCTCATAAAAACACAATTAATAACAGCCAGAACAATATGTCTCTACTGTAATCCAGCAACCCTACCACAGCAGGTATTGCAACATAGCTGAAGCAGGTAAAATAGCCTTTATGAATATAAACGAAGTACTTAAAGAGGGAGTCTATAAAACCACAAACAGCAGAAGGAAACTAATGAAACCATTCAAGACCTGCAAATGAACTTAGAATCAATAAAGAAAATGTAAACTGGTAGAAATCTGGAATTGAAAAATTTAGGAATTCACTCACGGTTCAGAGGCAAGACTTACCAATGGAATACAAGAGATGGAAGAGAGAATCTCAATCACTGAACACACCATAGAAGAAATAGATAACTCTGTCAAAGAAAATGTTAAATCTAAAAAATTACTGACACAAAGCATCCAGAAAATCTGAGAAAAGTTTCAATCTAAGAATAACACAAATAGAAGAAGGAGGTCAGGTCAAAGCCACAGAAAATATTTTGAACAAAAATCACAGAAGAAAATTTCCCTAACCCAAAGAAGAAGATTCTTACCAAAGTACTAGAAGCATACAGAACATCACTTAGATTGGATCAGAAAAGAAAGTCCCCTAGTCACATAATATCAAAATACTAAATATACAGAACAAAGAAAGAAGATTGAAAGATGAAAAGTATAAAGACCAAGTTACATAAAAAGGCAGACCTATTAAAATACACCTGAATGCTCAGTTAAGACTCTAAAAGCCAAAGGGGCCTGAACAGATGTTCTACAAGCTTTAAGAGACCACAGATATCAGCCTAGTTGACAATAACCAGCATAAGTCTCCATCGCAATAGAGAATATAAGACATTCTATAGTCAAAACCAAATTTCAGCAATATCTACATATAAATCCAGTACTACAAAATGCACTAGAAGGAAAACAACATAAAGAAGTTAATCACACTCAAGAAAACACAGTGAATAAATAATCCCAGGCAAAAAAAATATCAAAAGAGAGGACACACATACACACACTTGTGTTGATCACCACCATCACAACAACAAAATAATATGAGTCATCAAATAATGCTCTTCAATAATTGATATCTCTCAACATCAATGGAATCTATTTTGTCAGATAAAAATGGTGGTGAAAACAGGATCCATCTGTCTACTACATCCAAGGAATAAACCTTAACATCAAGGACAGGCGTCAATTCAGGGTAAGGGATGATAAAAGGACATTCCAAGAAAATGGACATAAGAAGTAGACTGGTGTAGCCATTTTTATCTGACAAAACAGATTTCAAACTAAAACTAATTGGAGGAGGTGAGTAAGGACACTATATAATCACCAAAGGAAAAAATCTCCAAAAAGGACATTGAAATTCTCACCATCTGTTGTACCAAATATAATATCACCCAAGTTCTAAAAAGAAATACTACTACAGCTTAAATCACATATTGACCTTCACACACTGATAGTGGGAAACTTTAATACCCCATTCTCAACAATAGACTTGTTATCTATACAAAAACCAAATAGACCAAATGAGCCTAACAGATATTTACAGATCATTTTACACAAATACAAAAGCAGACACTTGCTTCTTAGTACCTCATGGAACCTTCTTCAAAACTGACCACATACTCAGAAACAAAATAAGTCTCAATTGTATAGGATTGTTTTGGTTATCCTGGGCTTTCTGTTTGTCCATATAAAGTTAGTAATTGTCTTCTCAAGGTATATGAAGAATTTTGTTGGGATATTGATGGGGATTGCATGAAATCTATAGATTGCGTTTGGTAGAATTGCCATTTTTACTCTATTGATCCTACCAATCCAGGAGCATGGGAGATCCTTCCATTTTCTGGTGTCCTCTTCAATTTCTTTGTTTAAGGCCTTGAAGTTCTTGTCAAATAGATCTTTCACTTCCTCAGTTAGTGTAATCCCAAGATACTTTATGCTATTTGTGGCTATCGTGAAAGGTGATGTTTCTCTAATTTCCCTTTCTGCTTCTTTATCCTTTGTCTATAGGAGGGCTACTGATTTCTTTGAGTTGATCTTGTATCCTGCCATATCACTGAAGGTAGTTATCAGCTGTAGAAGTTTTTGGTAGAGTTTTTGGGGTCACTTATATATACTATCATATCATCTGCAAATAACGAAAGTTTGACATCTTCCTTTGAAGTTTGAATCCCCTTGATCTCCTTGTGTTGTCTTACACCTATTGATAGAACTTCCAGCACTATATTGAAGAGATATGGAGAGAGAGAACACCATCCCAGACTTCAAACTCTACTACAGAGTTACAGTAATGAAAACAGTTTGGTATTGGCATAAAAACAGAGACATTGATCAATGGCATAGAATCAAAGACCCGGATATTAATCCACAAACCTATGAGCACCTCATATTTCGCAAAGAAGCTAAAATTATACAATGGAAGAAAGAAAGCATCTTTTAAAATGGTACTGGCATAACTGAATGTTAACCTGGAGGAGAATGAAAATAGATCCTTATCTATATCCATGCACAAAACTCAAGGACAAATGGATTAAAGACCTCAATATAAATCCTAACACTGAACCTGATAGAATAGAAAGTGGGAAGTAGCCTGCAATACATGGGCACAGGAGACCACTTCCTATGTATAACCCCAATGGCACACACAATAAGAGCAACAAGGAATAAATGGGACCTCCTGAAACTGAGAAGTGTCTGTAAAGCAAAGGACACAGTCATTAAGACAAAAAGGCATCCTACTGAATGGGAGAAGATCATCACCAACCCCACATCGGACAAAGGTCTGATCTCCAAAATATACAAAGAACTCAAGAAACTAGACCTTAAAATTCTAAATTACCCAATTAAAAAATGGGGTAATGATCTGAACAGAGAAATCTCAACAGAAGTTCAAATGGCCAACAGATACTTAAGGTCATGTTCAACTTCCTTAGCCATCAGGAAAATGCAAATCAAAACAACATTGAGATACCATCTTACACCTGTCAGAATGGCTAAAATCAAAAACACCAATGATAGCCTATGCTGGAGAGGATGTGGTGTAACGGGAACACTCATCCATTGTTGGTGGGAATGCAAACATCTGCAACCACTTTGGAAATCAGTGTGGCAGTCTCTCAGGAAATTGGGAATCAACCTACCTCAGGACCCAGCAATACCACTCTTGGGAATATACCCAAGAGATGCCCAATCATATTACTAAAGCATTTGTTCAACTATATTCACAGTAGCATTATTTGTAATAACCTGGAAACCACTGAGGTGCCCCTCAATGGAAGAATGGATCAAGAGTGTGGAATATATAGACATGAGAATACTACTCAGTGGTAAAAAAACAATGACATCTTGAATTTTGCATGCAAATGGATGGAAATACAAAACACTATCCTTAGTGAGATAACCCAGAACCAAATAGAAGAATATGGTATGTACTCACTCATTAGTGGACTCTAGGCATAAACAAATGACATTAAGCCTATAGTTCACAATCCTAGAGAAGACAAACAGCAAGGTGAACCCAAAGAATAACATATATAGATCCTCCTGGAAATTGGAAGCAAAAAGATAGCCAGGCAAAAGTTTGGGGGTGAGGCTAGGGGTGGGGTTGGGGCTAGCGGATGGGGAAGGGGGAAGGAGAAAGGAGAAGGGAAGGTCTGGGGAGCGCTTGGGGGAGTAGGAGGGTGGAGATGGGGGAAGGGCAGATATTGGATCAGGGAAGAAGATATCTACACTAAGGGAGCCATTTTAGGGTTGGAAAGAGGCTTGCCTCTAGATAGGATCCCACGGGGATGTCCCTTTCTAAGTTCTTGGGCAGCAGAGGAGCAGGTGCCTGAACTGGGGTTGTCCCATAGTCACACTGATGAATATCTTGATTATCACCATAGAAATTCTGTCTGATGGATGGAGATAGAGACAGAGACCCACATCCACATCAGAGCAATTGACTGAGCTCCCAAGGTCCAGTTGAAGAGCAGAAGGAGGGAGAAGATGAGCAAAGAAGTCAGGACCACGAGGGGTTGGTCCACCTACTGAGACAGTGTACCTGATCTAATGGGAGCTCAACAAATCCAGCAGGAATGGGAGTGAACGAGCATGTGATAAAACCAGACTCTCTAAATACGGCTGCCAATGGGGACGGACTGAGAAGCCATCGATAATGGCACTGGGACCTGTCTATTCTGCATGTATTGGCTTTTTAGGACCCTAGTTTACTTGGATGCACACCTTCCTGGTCTGGGATGGAGGGGGGAGGCCCTGGACTTCGCACAGTGCAGGGTACCCTGCACTCTCTTAAGGATGGAAGGGGAGGGGGCGGGTTAGTGGAGGACTGGGAGGGGAATGAGAAAAGGGGAGGAAGTGTCAATTTTTGAAAGAAAAATAAAAAAATGAATAAAAATTAAAAAATAAAATAAATTAAAATAAAGTCTCAACAAATAACAAGAAAATTAAAATAAGCCCCCTGTATCCTATAGACAGCCATGGTGCAAAACTGTATTTCAACAACAGAAACAACATAAAGCCTACAAACTCATGGAACTTAATGAATCTTTACCCAATGACTATATGGAAGAAATAGAAAAAATTAACGGCTTCCTAGAATTCATTGAAAATGAAAGCACAGTATACCCAAACTTAAGGGTCACAATTAAGTCTGTTCTAAGAGAAAGGTTCACAGTGTTAATTGCCTACAATAAAAAAAATGGAGCGATGTCATGTTAGTAACTTAACAGTGCACCTGAGATACTAAAAAGAAGAAGTTACATCTAAAAGGAGTAGATGACAAGAAATAATCAAACTCAGGGATAGAATCAGCAAAATAAAAACAAAAACTCAATGCAAAGAATAAATGAAACAAAGAGCTGGCTCTTCAAGAAAATCAGTAAGATTGACAACTCTTATCCAAATTAACTAAAAATCAGAGAAAGCTCCAAATTAACAAAATGACAAATAAAAGGAGGATGTAATAACAGATACCAAGAAAATTCAGAAAATCATAGGAACATACATAAAAACCTATACTCTGGAAGGATCTCCCATGCTCCTGGATTGGTAGGATCAATATAGTAAAAATGGCAATTCTACCAAAGGCAATCTATAGATTAAATGCAATCCCCATCAAAATCCCAACAAAATTCTTCATAGACCTTGAAAGAACAATAACTAACTTTATATGGAAAAACAAAAAATGCAGGATAGCCAAAACAATCCTATACAATAAAGGAACTGCCGGAGGCATTACAATCCCTGACTTCAAACTCTATTACAGAGCTACAGTAATGAAAACAGCTTGGTATTGGCATAAAAACAGAGACGTTGATCAGTGCAATAGAATCGAAGACCCGGATATTAATCCACAAACCTATGAACACCTCATATTTGACAAAGAGGCTAAAATTAAACAATGGAAGAATGAAAGCATTTTTAACAAATGGTGCTGGCATAACTGGATGTCAACCTGTAGGAGAATGAAATTAGACCCTTATCTATCACCATGCACAAAATTCAAGTCCAAATGGATTAAAGACCTCAATATAAACCCAACCACACTGAATCTGATAGAATAGAAAGTAGGAAGTAGCCTGCAATACATGGGCACCAGAGACCACTTCTTATGTAAAACCCCAATGGCGCAGACAATAAGAGCAACAATGAACAAATGGAACCTCCTGAACCTGAAAAGTTTCTGTAAAGCAAAGGACACAGTCATTAAGACAAAATGGCATCCTACTGAATGGGAGAAGCTCTTCACTAACCCCACATCAGACAAAGGTGTGATCTCCAAAATATACAAAGAACTCAAGGAACTAGACATTAAAATTCTAAATACCCGATCGCCCTTTCCTCGGTGGGGCTTTGGTACCCCAGCACTCTCTCTTCCTGTGCTGAGATTGGAGGTGGCTCACACTGGTAGGGCTGTGCCTGCCTGGCGGTAAGATCCCCGCGGGCCTCTTTGTTCTACAGGACACTGCACCCCTACCCCACCCCCCCACACTCCACAAGATTGCCCTTTCCTCGGTGGGGCTTTGGTACCCCAGCACTCTCTCTTCCTGCACTGAGATCAGAGGCGACTCACACTGGTAAGGTTGTGCAAGCCTGGTGGTAAGGTCCCTCCAAGCCTCTTTGATCAACACGACCCTGCACCCCGCCCCTACAAGACTGCCCTTTCCTCTGTGGGGTATTGGAACCCCAGGAATCTCTCTCCTTGTGCCGAGATTGGAGGTACAGAAGGATCGGAAGTCCAGATGGGACTTCCTCTTCCTGCACTGAGATCCCCTATCCAGAGGGGTAAGTGTGTACAAGTCGTCCTGGGAGGTACCAACCCACTGAGACTCCCCTGACTGAAATCAGTGGAAGAGATGGGTAGGCATCAATCCAAGAATTCCTCGAACAATCTGAAAAGCAACATGATAACACCAGAAACCAATGAGTACTCAAAAGGAAAACCTGAGCAACCTAACCCAGAAGAAGGAGAAGAAATCGACTTTAAACGTAACTTTATGAAAGTGATAGAGAACTTTAAAGAAGAGGTGAAAAACTCCTTTGAAGAAAGGGATGAGAAAACTAAAAAAAATGATAAATTCCTCAAAGATACCCTAAAAAACCAACAAAAAGCAAACAAACAGGTAATGGAAACAGTTCAAGACATAAAAACTGAAATGGAGGCAATGAAGAAAACACAAACCGAGGGAAGGCTGGAGATGGAAAATCTGGGTAAACAATCAGGAACGGCAGAGACAAGTATAACAAACAAAATACAAGAGATAGAAGAAAGAATCTCAGACGCTGAAGATACGATACAGAAAATAAACTCATTGATCAAAGAAAACAACAAATCCAACAAATTCTTAACACAAAACACCCAGGAAACCTGGAACACCATAAAAAGACCAAACCTAAGAATAATAGGGGTAGAAGAAGGAGAAGAAGCAAGGCTCAAAGGCCCAGAAAATATATTCAACAAAATTATAGAAGAAAACTTTCCCCACCTAAAGATGGATATGCCTATGAAGGTACAAGAAGCATACAGAACACCAAATAGATTGGATCAAAAAAGGACATCCCCTCGCCCTACAATAATCAAAACACAAAACATACAGAATAAAGAAAGAATATTAAGATCTGCAAAGGAAAAGGGCCAAGTAATCTATAAAGGTAAACCTATCAGAATTACACCTGACTTCTCTATGGAAACCACGAAAGCCAGAAGGTCTTGGATAGATGTGCTGCAGACACTAAGAGACCATGGATACAAGCCCAGACTACTATACCCAGCAAAGCTTTCATTCACCATCGATGGAGAAAACAAGATATTTCAGGTTAAAAACAAATTTAAGCAATACATAGCCTTACAGAAAGTACTAGAAGGAAAACCACATCTAAAGGAAGAAAGCAACACCCATAATAACACAGACATCTAAAAGCCCCCCACTAGCACAACTCAAAGAAGGGAAACACACAAACTCTACAACCCTAAAAAAATATCAGCAGTTAATAACCTCTGGTCATTAATATCACTTAATATCAATGGACTCAATTCACCTATAAAAAGGCACAGGTTAAGAGAATGGATACGAAAACAGGATCCAACATTCTGTTGTTTACAAGAAACACACCTCAACCACAAAGACAGACATTATCTCAGAATAAAGGGTTGGGAAAAGGTTTTTCAATTAAACGGCCCTAAGAAACAAGAAGGTGTGGCTATACTAATATCGAACAAAATGGACTTCAAACTAAAATCAATCAGAAGAGATGGAAATGGACATTTTATACTCTTAAATGGAATAATCCATCAGAATGAAGTCTCGATCCTGAATATATACGCTCCTAATATAAAAGCATCCACATATGTAAAGGAAACATTACTAGAACTCAAATCACATATCAAACACCACACTCTAATAGGAGGAGATTTCAACACTCCTCTCTCACAAATGGACAGGTCAACCAGACCGAAACTTAACAGAGAAATAC
>PVIU01024863.1:0-24730 GCA_004026605.1 Ondatra zibethicus
CCCACCCACACAGTCACACCCCCACCCCCTACTCACACAGTCACACCCCTGCTACTACTACTAAATAAGACATGGTTAAAAAGCCCCTGTTCTGGAGGTGGCTCAGGGACAGACCAAGGCAAATGGCTATCTTCAGATGCTGACCAGTGCCAGGAAAAAGCAAAGTGGGCAAATGTGGTCGGTGTGAACCAGTAAACCAAGTGACAGGCAGATAGGGAAAGGCTCTGGGGGTGGCTGAGTCACCTGTCAGGGCAGATTTGGAGGAGGTGTTACAAGGACAGAGAGTTTCATATACAAAGGAATATTCTTGATACACGCACACACACACACACATGTGCACAGAGAGAAAGAGAGAGAGGGAGGGGAGAAAGGGAGGGAGGGGAGAAGGGGAGGGAGGGGAGAAGGGGAGGGAGTGCAAGAACAGAGGGAGGGAGGCGTGTAACTCCATTATCACCTTGAGAATATTAACATTGCCCCCCATATCTAGGGTCATCTCAATAGCATACAGGCTTTGAGATTTTTCAGTCTTTGGCAACAAGACCACGAACCAGAGGAAGCAAATCACCATGCCGTGAAGGACAGCAGACACCAGAAGTCATTCATTCAAGTGGAGAAGCTGGAACTGTGTGTCAAAGAGAAGGGCCATTGAAGAGTGATTCCGTGTCCTCTGGGTCCCTTCCCTTTGCTCTTGGTCTTCTTCCCCCCGCCACTCCTTTGAAGCCTCTAACGACTCATTTTCCTCCTCCTGATTTACTGCTCATAGTTTTCACACTTGTCTAGTTCTCCCTGTTGGTGAGGTCCCCGGGCAGGGCCACTGCAGGATCCAGATGGGCACACGTAGCCCAGAAGCCACACATATCTGCTGCACCCTCAGAAACTGCCCCTGGGGCAGCTGCAAATCAAGTACGAATCTTGGCCGAGTACAGTCTGATGAAATATGGTGGAATTTTATCTGTCTCTCCCACATTCTAACTGCAACAAACTTGAAGAAAGTGACTCTTTAGAAACATAGCATCGTCCTTCTCTCAGGGTGACAGCATGACATTCTTGACCAAAAGATCCCCAAAGTTAGAATTTATGTCAACTATTCAGGACGGGGTCATATCTGTGTTTGGAGAGATGGCGGACGGCTAAGAACTCTCACTGCTCTTGTGGAGGCCCAGCGTGTGTTTCCCAGCGCCTGCGCCTCCAGCTCCAGGTGACACGGCACCTCTTTGGGCCTCAGGGGCCACCTGCACTCACATGTCCACACAGACACAAATGCACAAACATAATTAATAAAATTAAGCCCTAAAAAAAAAAAGGAAAGGAAACAGAGAAAACAAAAGGCCTCGAAAGCGCCACCCACCTGGATAAGCCATGAGTGGCGATGCTCTCCTCCAGCGGTGTGTTCTGCACCAGGTAGTGTTTCACTGTGTCATAGGTGGTCAAGTCTGGCAAAGGGAGAAGGGTTGAATTTTCGTTCATTCAACAGTGAATGTCTTTGGGGTCAAGGATATGCTGGGCTTGGGGCTGGACTGTGTGACAAAAAAAGACACCATTCTTGTTTTTTAAGCAGAGGCAAGCAAAGCTACAAACAGTAGGAGAGGAAGAAAGGAAGGAATGGGCACTCACTCTATCTAGCTATGTACGTTACCCTCTGGGATGATTGACTTGGACTAAGAAATGTCTATCTGAACCTGAGTTCACACCCTGACAGTTACAACCAATAGATCTGAACTACTGTTTTACATTACACTTGTATACCTTTTTCTAATGACAACAGAAAGCTATTGAAGGATTTAAGCAGGAGAGGTACACCACAGTGCTGGGGTTTATGCTGACAACCCACCCTGAAGTAGAGAGGCAAATGAATGGTGATATGGTGAGAACAGACTGGCTCCTTTCCTAGAAGTTTGGGGAAGTCGGTAAGATGAGCATCTCTGCTCGCTGACGGCATATGAAACGACAAGCAAAACAAACCACTGGATGTCCAGACGTCGCAGGTTCCAAAGCCGGTACTCTGCAGAGAGTGGGGAAAGAAAAGGGATCCCAAAGAACAGACAATGCAATGGCTAAAAAGAAAGGTCTCTTGCTAAAATGACATCTACCAGAGACCCAGAAGCACAGAAAATGACTGTTTAGATAGTTAAAAGAAACTCTCTCGACGAAAGGAAAGCATTGGCCACAAGGCAGGAGCTGGCTTGGGATATGAATGATGATGCAGAAGGCTGGGGTAGCAGAGCAAGCACGGGAGACAGAGAGCTACAGGACACAGTGCTGGCCCAGGCTATTGTGGAGAGGCTCAGAGGTCGCACTGTAGGAAGACAAGGGGACTAGATATGAGACCACAATGCTAGTCCCAGTAAGAGGTTATGCTGGCTTGATAATGGTGTTGTGCAGCCCTGCTCAGCTTCTGCATAATTCTGAAAGCAGAAATAGCCAGCAGATCTAATACAGAGAAACAAAGAAAAGATGAAAGCAAGCTTCTAAGTGTGAACAATTTAAAGGGAATTGGAGATAAAGATGGAAACAGACTATTATTATTATTTACAAGGCAACAGCATTGGTCACCTTTGTAAAGCCAGTTTAGGGATGGTGGGGGCAAAGTGGCCATGGGATGTCTAAACAGGGACCATCAAGGAGGCTTCTGTAGTGGCCTCAGAGGATGCAATAAGTCATATATGAACCAAGAAGCTCCAGTGATAAAGAGAGGACAGAATTAACTGCACTCAGTGACTAATCGACCCAATGGAAGAGACGAACCTCATACAACAAAATGGTTTGGGGGGGGGTATTTTGAGACAATGGAAAATGAGAAAGAAATGGTTTGCTTAAGAGGTCTGATTTAGATACCTTCTAAGTAGACAGCCAAAGGAAGGCCCTGGGAAAGCACTTGGAACTTGGGACAGAGTTGAGGCAAACTTTGAAGGAACGAATTGAGAAACTACAATCACAAGGATTTCTGGGGAAAAAGATTAGCTACTAAGGAGACAGAGCAGACGTACATGGAGTGACATAGAAAACAGATTTATTCACTTCCACATTTAGGTGATCTGTTACTATAATTCCCAAAAACAATTCCTTAGAGACATATCATCCATCCTAGAAGGATTATCTCACCGATTAAGCCCTGAACATTTGATGATTCCTATAAAAGATTGGGGGAAAAAGATGAGAAAAACTATGCCATTGCCTTCAGGGGTTCACCATGTAGAGAATGACAGCGATGACCTCAGAGAATTGCAGATATTGAAAAGGACATCCAAGGTGACCAGGCACGGAGAGGAATTGTGAGAGGGTCAGGAGTGATGCCTGAGCAGAGACAACAGTTTAGCTGAGTATTAATGGGATTTACAGATGAAAACTAAACACAAGAGGGGCAAGACTGAAAGCAGAGGGGTGAAGAACAGCTCTGTGACTGCAGGGGTGAGGAACAGCCCTGTGCCTGCAGGGGTGTGGTCTCTCAGCTCACGGCTTTCTGCTGTGCTCCTGCCAGCAGGCACAACAAACTGCTCAGGGAGCTGATAGCTCCTGGAAAGTTCTGTGGGTTCCTACGTCATGTTCCAAAATTTCCACTTGGTTATCTAGTGAGAGGCCAGTGGGAGGGGACAAGGCACTGACAGCTTGCTGGGTCAGTGCCTGGAGAAACCTGTCTGGATAGATCTGTGTACACTTTGGGGGTGGGGATTGTGGCAGGGGTCAAGCTGGGAGTTAGCTTGATGGTTTGCCCTGTTGGACACTTACAGTGGTGTATGGCCCCTACAGACTCCCGTGTGCTTGTATGTTTGGCGTGTAGGGAGTGGCACTATTAGGTGTGGCCTTATAGAAGTAGGTGTGGCCTTGTTGGAGGAAGTGTGTCACTGTGGAGGTGGGCTTTGAGGTCTTATAAGTTCAAGTTTGATCTGTGTGTCTCCTGTTGCTGCATGTGGATCAAGATATAGAACTCTCAGCTCCTTCTCCAGCACCAGGTCTGCCTGCATGTGGCCATGCTTCCCACCATGATGATAATGGACTAAACATCCGAACTGTAAGCCAGTTTCAATTAAATGCTTTCCTTTATAAGAGTTGTCAAGGCCACCCTGGTCTACAAGAGCTAGTTCCAGGACAGGCACCAAAGCTACAGAGGAACCTTATCTTGAAACAAACAAAACAAAATAAAACAAAACAAAAACAAAGAGTTGCTGTAGTCATGGTGTCTCTGCACAGCAATAAAGCCCTAAGATGGTTACTAAGGATACTGAAGTAACAGGTATTGTAATTCGGGGGATTGGCTTAAGATGATTTCAGAACATTGAAGAGGCTGGTAGCTTTGACATCTACATTCCAAGGCCAGCTGTGCACACTCATATGAAATGACTGTCCATAGAGATGAAAACCTAGGATGACAGGAACACATCTTTCATTTCTACACCCTAAATTCTGTATTCTTAACAAGACTTTACGTAGTCGCTTGTAATCTTTCCTATCCTCTAATTCTCATGAAGATTTCAAGTTCATGTTGGAGAATAAACATGGCTGGCATACCAGTACCCATGGCACAGACATACCCACTGCACATCTAAAGCACAGACATCGCCAACATCAGGACCATCTGTCTGGTGGTGGGATGACCTCTTGATGCTATGAAATGAGTATTTCAGTGTATGCTTATATGCTCTAGATTTTTAAGTTATAAAATTGGGCATATATATTTAAAATAATCTATCTTTTTAGGGAAGGCTATATCTAGCTTCTCAATAAAAGTATCTGTCAATGCACAGCTTTAAAATGTTCTCCCTATGTTTTCTCTAATAGTGTGAGTGTAGCTTGACTAGTAATATATCACCTTCATATTAGCAGCATTTCCTAAATAGGAATATTTGGCTGATAAGTCTTAATTTTTTGACACGATAAAAAAATTTATTTTATGAATCAGCCTGGCCTTGAACTCACAGCCCTCCTGACTCAGCCTTCCAAAAAATGAGTTTTACTCTTTTCTAGAGCTTTACTCTCTTCCCTGATGTATAATTGTCCAATGGAAACTTTATGGTTATGGTATTTAAAAAAGAAACTAGTAATTAAAAATAAGAGGCAAGGGGTAGAGGTGAGTTGTGGGGGGAATGTTCCCATTTCCAGGCTGTACGCCATGCTGTTCAGGGCAGAGCCACAGCGAGAGAGACCTGGGCGTCTGGGAAGAGTGACTGTCAGGCGGTTACACACATCAGTTTCATCTCAGAGGACGGTCTGGATGGGGCAGAAGGCCTCAGATAGTTTGGTCTTTTCTGCTTATGACGACATTGCTTTCTGTCTTTGGTCCTTTTTGTACATCACTGAATGAGGTGAAAATGCTTCAGGATAAACACTCAGTTACTGTTGCTGATTCCTGTTATTGAAAAGCACAACCATGCCTTCCACACCCTGATGGTGGTGCCCATAACTTGGTGACTACGGCTTGAGAGAGTCAAGAATCTTGTTACCTCCCATGTTCACAAGCGCAGCTCTTTGAATATTGGGCACCCAGCCTGCCCACAGCCCACGAATTCCTCCTTCAGCCAAGATTTTTGCAAAGGCATGATGTACTCCACGAAATCTAAGGAAAATAACAAAGAAGTATTAGTCTCTGTATTATTGTGTATGGATGGCAGATGTGTAAACTTCACCTTCTGCTGATCCGGTCGGAACACAGGCAAAGGAATGACGCCTGGTGAACAGTGCCTTGTGGAGCCATGAGAGGCTCCAGGCAAAAAGGCAGAGGCTTTGCCTTTGACTTCAGGTGCATTCTGCTCCCTGGATTGTTCTCAGATGTGATTTGGTGCCTCCTGCAACAAATATTTGCATTCAATTTATAAAGCATGTCTCTTCTTGTTGGATGTTGGATCGTAGCTATAGAACTCAATCCAGTGAAAGGATATGGTGAGTGCTGTCCTTAGTGTACCCTGAATCTGGATATGGCCTTCTGCCTTGTTTCTGTGCTTTCCCAGATAGAATCTATAGTACATGCCAGGTAACTGTGTTTAAACTGGTCTGTCCTCAGAAGGTTCTGGGAAAGGGCTGCTCTGTTAAGATTAAGCATGTGCTTGCTGACATGTATGTACATGCTTTTCTGAACTCAAATAACCTTGCTTTCTCTGTTATGTTCATGTATAAGAGTGCACTGGAGTTGAAGTAGAGTTGTCTGCAGCATTAGACTGTACTCTGCTCCATTTTTTAAGGTCTTCAAATCCCAGGTCTCTTCCCTGGTTGACGAAGGTCAATAGGTACAATTAGGAATGAAATAATATTCATTCAGAATAATTAGAAGTGAAACGAATATAAAAGTCTAATTTCTAGACAAACTGAATAATTTGCTGTTGAAAGGCCAACCTTTGATTCAAACATTTCCCTTTTTAAAAGCGACCTATTATTTTATGTGCATAAGTGCTTTGTCTGCATGTATGTAAGTGCATGCCTGGATCCTATGGAGGCCAGAAGTGAGCACTGGATCCCCCTGGACCTGGAGCTACAGGCAGTTGTGAGCCACCATATGGGTGCTGAGAACTGAACCTGGGCCTGCTCCAAGTGTACCGGTGCTCTTAGCTGCTGACCCCTCTCCAGCCCAACATCCTCCTTTACGTCTCCATTCCTTTTTTTTTTTTTCCCGTTTTGAGTCTTGTTATTTAGCATAGGCTGGCCTTGTAAATCTCTTGCCTCAACCTCCTGCATACTAGGGTTACAGGCATGTACCATTATGCCCAGCATGATTTAAACATTGTTTAGTGGGCAGCATCACAAATTCTGTCATCATTTTCTCTTCTTGGTATAGTAAAATGATCAAAATATCATTTTTTTGTCAATTTTATATTGCCAATTCTCACATTAATTAAAGGAGGAAGCAATAGTTGTTAGCTTTCACTTTACTGGTGATACAGGGACCATATATATATGTATATATTCATAATATTTTATACACACACATACATATACATATATATTCCAACAATGCTAAAAAGCCACTGACTCTGGTCTGGAGTTGTAACTCAGAGGCAGATCATTTTCTAACATGCCTAAGGCCTTGGGGTTGACCCTTAGCATCATAAAACAAAACAAACAAAGAAACCCAAACCCAGCAAAAACTGACCCTCTCACACTCTTTCATCAGCTTAGGCTGGAGAGATGGCTCAGTGCTTAAGAGCACTGGCTGCTCTTACAGAGGACCTAGGTTCAGTTTCGAGCACCCACTTGACAGCTCACAATCGTCTGTAACTCCAGTGTCAGGAGATCCAGTACCCTCTCTGGCTTCCTCCATTTGTGGTACACAGACATACATGCAGGCAAAACACCCATATACATGACATAATACTAATAAAAAATAAAAATAGTTTTATAATCTAGATTTTTTTTTAAGGTCAAAAACTAGGAAAGACGATCTAAGAATTCTTAATTAAATGATGTCACCGTGTGAAAATGACTATCCTATTCCTGTTTGGCTCTTACTTTTGTATGCAGGTGAAAGCCAGCTGAATGTGAGACAATCTGCCAGTGTCTGCAACAGAAGAAACATCAGGGCTTAGGCAGCCCAGGGGCTCTGGAGTGGAATTCCTGGCTCTTCACTTGCTAGCTGTGTGGCTTTTACGTGGGCCTCATAGTCTCTGGATCCCACCCAGGGACAATGTGCTGTTCTGACATGCCCAGCTGCTGTGATTTGTCCATGTGGTAACTCACAGCCCTGAGATCTGTTTTTCTGTTTTCTTTTCTCCCTTCCTTCCTTCCTTCCTTCCTTCCTTCCTTCCTTCCTTCCTTCCTTCCTTCCTTCCTTCCTTCCTTCCTTTCCTCCCTCCCTCCCTTCTTTCCTCTAATACAATGATATCAAGTACAGTCAACCAAAAATTCCCAATATTAGAGACAAAGGAAAGAAAACAAGTCCTCACCCAACACATAAAACAGACACAACTGGAGCCCAGATGACCACATGTCCTCCTGGGTTTCTGCAGCGGTTTTCAGAGATTTGAAGCTGTCAGAAAAGTGACGGGACGGGCCCTGGGACAGTACCACCCCTTGCTAAGTCAGAGTGCTGTCTTTCTGCCTGCTGTAGAGCCCTCCCCACCCACTTAAGGCTGCAGGGAGCCCAGGCTACTGCGGGACAGGCTAGACAGGGCAGGGGTGTAGTGGTCCATGGTGAACGCTCAAGGAAGGCACCGGCCCTCCTCATAAAGTCCAGCTCAGCTGGAGACAGTTCCCAGAAGGAGCACTTCAGACTCAGCCCAGATCTCCTGCACCTTCCTCTCTCCTGGGAGGGGTCTGTCTGGCAGAGCTCGTCCTTTGCCAGGAGAAACAGGCTACAAGAATCTAGCAACATTGACCTCACAACACTCTTTCTAGGGGGAAAATCAAGATTTTTAGAGACAGTAGTGTTAACTATCAGGAACCCATCTTTAAAAATGAAGAGACAGTGGCAGGCAATCCTCTTTGAGTTCGAGGCCAGCCTGGTCTACAGAGTGAGTTCCAGAACAGCCAGGGCTACACAGAGAAACCATGTCTTGAAAAACCAAAAGACCGATAGACTGTGCGATAAGCAACTTTTAGGAAGCCACCCCACATGGGGTGACAAAAGATGACAATGTTAGGGCTCATACCAGGACAGAGGGCACACGATCAAATTCTCATTCCCTCTCTTTCCTTTTGAAACACAGTATCACCTATAGACCAGGCTAGCCTTGAATTCACTATGTACTCCAGGTTGGCCTCACACTCTCAGCAATTCTGCCTTGACCTCCCATGTGCCCGGATTACAGGCTCGAATGACAATGCCCGACTGTCCAAATGCTTTACATCAACGTGGAACAGGGGTCTACTCTAACTGACTTTTTGTAGGAGGAGGAGCAAAGAGTTATACACAGTCCGTCTGATACGGAGCACACACATCATTGTGCACAAGAAGACCCGGGCTTGCACACCTCTTCACGGTCGAAATTTCGAAAGGAAAGAATCAGTGTTAATTCCTCCAGTAGAGGTTAGATTACAAACGTGAGGCCTTAGTTAAATGTCCAAGAAACAGGTGACCGAGAAAGGAGAAGGAAGAGTGAGTGAGTTTCCCGGGTGACTCACCTCAAGGGCTTCCCTTCCAGTTTCCGTTTCCCTTCCATCTGCATCTGGACTTTCACCAGGTCGGTGGGGTTGGCCAGAAACTGCCCAATGACACCAGCCATCATCCCTCCAATGACCGATTTCCTGAGGGCAGAGGAGACAGTTGATTTGCTGTTTGGCTTTAGTTGTTGCCCCTCATTTCACAGATTTTATCAGGGAACCACACTGAACTGGCACAGGCCCTGGGTAGAAGGTAGAGATGCAGTGAAGAACAGACAAAGAGAGAAAAGCGGACAGTTTGACTGTTTACTGGTGGGTAGGTCCAGGGATCAAAAGGCGCTAAAGGGTGAATCTGAAATCCTTCCACCTGAATCCGAAGGGAAGAAAATTGGCTTCAGCGGCACAGACACCTGGACTGATTACTTCTCTGCCCCTGGCATCTGACTGTAGGGTAACAAAACAGCAGAGATGCAATCAGCCCGAGGGGGAAAGGCGGGGAACCACAATTTCAAGCCGTGACTGAGCTGGTTTCCCAGGGGACAGACCTGACAGCATTCGTCTCTCTGAAGACACTTGTGGCCAAGCTCCTCTGCTCTCGCCCAACAGTGAGCAGGACTCAAGTATGACAATTAACGTCGCATCCAAAGTCACACATTAGAAGCTTTAGTAGGCAGTGTGTATCATAAAAGGCTCCATTGTTTTACATTTTCACAGCACTTTAAAGGGAGTTTAAATAAATTTCTCCATTTATTGGTGATGCTACTTGTTTTTTACATGAGTAATGAATGCTCCTTTTGGGAACTGGGTCTCTCCACACCCTTTCCTTAATTTTTCTTGTGTGCTAGCTATGGGTTTTTGTTTGTTTTAATGGTACAAGTGCGTATTATTTATGGTGAACTATTGTAAAAATATTTTTCTTTAATCTCTCTCTGTGTCTCTGTCTCGGGCTCTGTGTGTTTATGGTGCCTAAGGGGGCTAGAAGAAGATCCCTTGGAGCTGGAGTAATAGGTGGTTAGAAATTGTCCATTGGGTTGTTGAGAACTGAAGTCTGGTCCTCTGGAAGAATAGGAGGTGCTTTTAACTGCTGAGCCTCTCTCCAGCCCCTGTGAACTACTCTTTACATTTCCTGGAACTTGCTTTGTAGACCAGGCTGCCCTCAAACTCACAGAGACCCACCTGCCTCTGCTTCTCATGGCCGGGCTATAAATTTTAAATTTCAAAGCAACAGGCATTTGTACATTATCTCATCCAAAGGCAGGCGTCACTGCTGCAGTGAGGAGAGCGGAAGGTGGAAGAGGTGAGGCAGTTTCTCTATGTTCCTCGGTAAGGGAACAAAAATGGGATGCAAGCCCATCTCTTCACGGCCAGAGCTGTTCAAAAGGAAGAACACACATGGCTCTGCTGAAAGGCGGCCACAGGAATTCTGATCGTACAGAGCCACTATGATTCTTGAGGGTGTGTGTGTGTGTGTGTGTGTGTGTGTGTGTGTGTGTGTGTGTGAGAGAGAGAGAGAGAGAGAGAGAATCAGAGGACAATTTTGGGGAGTCATTTCTCTCTTTCTAGCATTTAGATCCCCAAGAGTAACCCAGGTCATCAAGCTTTGCAGCAAGCGCCTTGATCTCCCAAGCCATCTCACTGGCCTGCTACTGTGGTTCTTAATAATAAGCAATGACATGGTAGAAATATGAGTCTTTGGCATGAACAAAATGAAAGAATGTAGCACCAAACTTGAGTCACAGAGACAACCTGGAAATTGGTGTCAACTCTGTGCATGTTGATTCGGATCTCAGCCCGTACGTGCAATCAAGGCTACAGGGATGCACAAACACACCAGCATACAGGAAGAAAGAATACAATTCCTCAACATTCAGGGATAAACACGCATCCTCACGGCATGGGCTCTTTTTGTGAGACACTGATGACTATGGTTTGGTCCTTGCCTTGGCCCTTAGTCAGCTTGCAGCCCATGGAAGAAGACAAAAGAGAGCCAAAGAGATGTTCAAAGGGTCAAAGAGTGCAGCGTCCAGGAAGCCAAAGAAGTGAATGACTCAAAAGGACCAGAGGCACCTAACACCCAGTTTAGGACAATGAGGATCTGGTTTAAAGGACACGAAATGCATTTGTCATTCTTACATCTTGGGAATGGAGTACATTAGTGTATGGGTTCAAGTCCCACAACTGTTAATGCTCTTTTCCAAACTTCTACATTTACCACCTAAAAACAAAAGAAAGAAAAAACATAAAAATGAAAAAAAAGGAAGGACAATAGAAAAAAATTAAGTGACAACCTAAACTCCAAGGAACGAGAAGCTTTGATTATAAAGCCATTTGCTAAACATGGTTTGGCAGAACTAACAAAGGGTGTTTCTTCATTACAATGTCTACCTTCTGTTATAAAAGGGATCCAAAGAGCACAAAAGAAGTTTCTGTGGGAAGCTTGCTGTCCTTTATAGGACTGAGGAATCTACTTCCTGCTACTGAGTACTTCTTTAATAAATTTCACATGATTCCCAAGGGAGGGGGTGCTAGCCATCCAGTGCAGAAGCAGACCTTACTGTCAGCCTCTATTCAGTATAACTGATACAGAAAATGGGAATCATGGTTTACTTCCTGGACACAGCCTTTACAAACTGGACCACTCAAAACGTCTAATAAGACAAAAGCCAGACTCTGAAAAAAAGAGAAGCAAAATATGCATTAATCACAAGTTAGCCTGCCTCTAGAGAGAGATGTTAGTTTATTCTCGATGATGTTTTCCGAGAGAGTGTTTTTCCATCCGGAAATTTAATTTAATTAAAGAAACATGGGCAAATGCATTAAGATGTAAAGGGTTTGAAGGACTTTATCAGTTATGTAATACCTTGAATTCACCAAAGCATTTCTGAAAGAGACTGGTGTCTTTTGATTATAATACAAAAGTACATGATAATGCAATGATTTAATGTGTTACTTTTATATTCATTAAAACAGACTAGCTATAATGAAGGTCATGTTTGGCTAGTCCTTTATCAACTTGGCACAAGCTAGAGTCATTTGAGAAGAGGGATTCTCAGTTGAGAAAATGTCCCCACTGTAGGGGAATTTTTTTGATTAATATCTGATGTTCTGAGTGGGCCTATCCCACTGTGGGCAGTGCCCCCCCTGAGCAGGTGGTTCTGAGTTATTTAAGGTCAGTAAGCAGCATATCTCTGTGGTCCCTGCTTCAGCTCCTGCCTCCAGGTTCCTACCCTGAGTTCCTGCTCTGACCGCCCTCAGTGATGGACTGCTACCTGGAACTGTCAGTAAAATAAACCCTTCTCTCTCCAGCTTACTTCTAATCATGGCATTTTACCACAACCACAGGAAGCTAATTAAGACAATGGCCTTTGAAAAAGGACGTCCCAATAGAAGATGTTCCAGTAGAAGTCTTTATTATTATTATTGTTATTACTTGATTTTGAGACAGTGTCACATATAGCAGAGACTGGTCTCAAACTCTATCTTCCTGCCTTCACCTCTGAAGGGTTGGAGTAATAGGCATTACCCTTATCCCAACCATAAATTCGTTTAGATTAAAATAGTAAATAAATATGAATAATTCACATATGCATTTCTGTTGTGTCTGTACAAAATATGTACAGAACATTCACTTATTTGGACTTCTATTATTTATTAAGTCTGCTACTAAGAGCAACTTTAGTACAAATGGATAATTTTACGTAAATATAATTGGTAAAATCAAGTCTTTGTGGTCACAGTGTATTGTTTTCAAAGCAAAACTTACCAGAGGGGATAATGCTTATCTTCACTTTTGCCAAACACAACCTCCCGGAGATGCTCATAGGTGACCATCCGACCTCCCGAATACACTGCATAAAACACGATGAAAACAAACTCACTCTTGTATCTAATGAAATAAGAGGATCCTGTGACCTGGCCTCATTAGTTTTCCAAAGGAGGAATTCTTCCTGCTTCTCTGATCCCTCTAGTTTCCTAGCCTTCCTTCTCGACTTTGTTTACCCCTCTTCATCTTTTAGTACTCGGCTCACTATGTTTTTCAGATAGTTGCTCTTTGACCTCAGCATCCTTGGCCCACATGGCATGTTCTAACACAGCAACTATCAAATTCATTAGCAATTAATTTCTTCCTATCTCCCCCTCAGGGCTTTTCCAGGTGGGTTCTCAGTGTTGATTATTTTTTTTTCTTTTGACAGACACTGATTCACCAAACTTGAATCCATCTATTGACTTACACACAACTAACTACTTCTAAGCTCAAGGTTGGGAAGGGCTTCTGAATTCTAGAGCTTGAAGTAAGGTTAGGGAAGAAGAGCTATTTCTGTCTTCTTGTTTCAGTTCTGGCCTCTTGAGCATCACCACAGGAAGGGGAGGAGAAACAGAATGAAAGGAACCCCACCAAATAGCTCTGTGTGTTGACTTTAACTCAAACACCCAAGTAGGGAGCTTGGCATACAGAGGATCTTCTCTTTGAATAAACACATGTAACCGCACTAGAGAATGCATTAACATTTCTTTCCTTCCAGGCTTTAAGCACCAGAGAAAGATCTTAACTGGAGAACAATGAAGTGGCTAGCACACGTGAAAGAGGTAAAGCACAGAACAATAATGGGGTCCAAAGGCAAGCAGCTTAAAAGGTAGAAAATGGCATCATTAAAATCAGTACGTGATGTCCATTCAAGAGAGTTCTTGATATGAAATACCAAACTTTCAGGAAGTTTGAGTTGGTATTTCATAAAAAATAATAACAAATTACAAAACAGTATAAGTTTTTGTGCATAATATGACTCTTTAAAAGAAATCCTATGCTAACCTCCTCATGTGAAGAATGGAATATTAACAGCAAGCCTGCACATGATTAAAACTGATGCTTTCTGGGCCAAGGAAACAGCACGAACGTGGAGGGGTGGAGGGGCAGAAGGCCATACGATCTCAATGTGTCTTGGGGACCAACTTCACGTTCTCCTGTCTATAAGCCGACAAGTCAATGACCCCCATTCCTGTGAGTGGCGCCCTGGAAGCAGGGTTAGAAAGGTTTCCTCTGTGATGTCACCACTAATAACTAACAGAAGTTGTTAGCCTGGGAGCAGAGGCAAAGGCAAGTTCACCTATGCTCCCACTCCCCTAGATAAGTGTCACAGATAGATAAGGCTTGCTTGCTCTCTGTCACGTCAGCCTAGCTGGGCTCTGATGCACAGGGCAAGGACAAATATTTTTTAATCTTCAATGACCATGAAAACATTTACCTGAAAGCTCATTCAGAACTTTGAATTTAAAACCTACTTCAATTTTTACTGTATTTGTGGTTTCTGAAGTAAGGGAAAAATGATGTAAATTATCCATGTTTCTCTGTCTTATACCATTAAAGAACTTACAGGGAAAAAATATTCAAACATACAGCCAAGTAGAAACAACTATAGCTCCCTTTATATCAAGATTAAGTGATAACACTTGTTCAACTTTGTTCAATTATCTTAAAGTGCTTTATAGATATGGTGGCAGTTCATTGTTTTTCTCCATGTGTGTGTGGTGTGGTTGGTGTGTAGATATGCTCACGTGTGTAGAACCATATTAGTGTGTGGGTACGCATGCACGTGTGTGCATGTGCAGAGGTCTGAAGCTCACATCAGCTGTCTTCCTCCACACTTTCCCCTTTATTTATGGCTCACCACTTCCAGTTAGCTGAGCTGGCCAGCTTGACCAAGGGTCTCCTGGACGGTCTAAATGCTTCCGTATGCATCCTCAAAACTTAGGGCACTAACTCCTTAATAACAACTGGAAATATTTTCTTCTACTGATTTATTGGATCAGTGGGAAAAATAAATAAAACAATGTCCTTGCTGGATTTTCAGTACAGCTGAAGAGAAAAGCAAGAATACAGAACTCATAGCAAACTTACCAGTTAGAATCAAGATAAATACCTACGTGTCTGTAAATGGCGGGCGTCACTCCTTGCCACAACTTTAGGAAGCCTTCCTCCTGGACAATTCCTAGGGCTGTGCGCACCATGCCCCTATAAGGGGCAGATTCTGTTGCACCATCTCCCAACCTAGCAAGAGCAGCTTCTCCTTGCATCTGGAGTCGGGTTTTTGTGAGATCGAGGGGAAAGGTTGCTAATGAAATAAAAAACAAACGAAGGGGAGGAAAAACCCAAAACATTCAGACAAACAAACAAAACCTCTAAAATCATAGGATTAATATTCTCCCATGATTTGGAGATTCTGAGGTATAAGAATATAGCAGAATCAACCAGGGAATCTGTTAAGAAAATATGCACTTCCTATCCCATTCCCAGGCATTCTGAATTAGTGATTTAGAAAGTAGATTCTCATGTCTTCACAAATCAAAGACTCACTGCTTAAGAGCATCCGAGAGCATCCCCAGATTAAAAAGAAAACCAAACCAAACCGAAATAATCCCATAAAGTAGGACAATCCTTGATCTCTTTTCAATAAAAACGTTCAATATTAAATCCGCTTCAATTTTCCCAGTGAGAAATAGCTTATAATAGTCATATTCTGTCTTCTTGACCACAGCCACTATCATATGAGATCTGCTACAAATTTAGAATAAACCTGAAGCTGAATTCTACGATGTCATGGGTGGTTTTCCAATGAGAACAAATCACAGAACTGATGTTTACGATGCAATTAAGTTTGAATGTCTTCATAGAAAGACATGGCAAAGCTCAACATTCTTCAAATTGAGGCAAATATTTAATTATATTTTCTGAATTGATAAGCTTTACACACAGTGCATTCATGAGTTCTTTGTAACTCCCAACTTTATTCATTAGAAAATGTGTTTACATGTCAAATTAGAAACAGATTGTTTTTATCTGAAAGCATATTTTAGCTACTCAACCTACATAAGGAAGATGAGATTTAAAATGTCACAATACAATTTCCCGAATAACTCTAAGAGGGGTAATGAGACGAGCTTATGAACATCGCTAACAGTGCATAAGTCTTCAGTGACCACTACCTGATCCTGAATCCATGATACCTTTTCTAAGATGGGGGGGGAGAATGAGTAGAAGGGGTGTTACATATTTCCCACTAGATTTTGAAAAAGTATATAACCAATAATTTCTCTAAACAGTATGTATATGTGGCTTGCATATACATACTTTAAGAAGTGTTTTATTGACACATGAAACTAAAAAAAAAATACAAAGAGGTAGGAACTTCTATCTATGTACAAATTCTGCTTCCCAAAACATATTTTTTGTTTTGATTTGATTTTGGTTATTCCATAGTTCAGGCTCTCCTGGTGAACTGGTGTGTGTGCCCCTTCGCCGATGAACTTTGGTTCCCTAGCCTCTGGTCCCCATTCTTCTAGCACCTTTCCCAGGAGTGCTCCTGGACAAGCCAGTGAGCTGCAGTGAGGAGCCAAACTGCTAATGTATCTATCACTCAGCCAGCTGACTTCCGATGTCTATAAAGGTTGGTGAATTTTATTTCAGAAAGTGAATGATAAAAAAAATGCTTTACTAGCTGTGAGAGAAGAGAGACTAAGAGATGGGCCAAAGAGCAAGAGGGAAAGAGTCTGAAGGGCAAACAACAGAGAGTGCTGGCTATGCTAAACATAAAGGGAAAGAAACCTCTTCTAGAAGAAGACTGAGTAACACTTTCAAATGACTAATGCACTAGAGACATCCTCCTTTCTTTCTTTTTTTAATAGACAAGAAGGTAATCTGAAATTGCTTCACACAGACCACAGTTTGAACTCACCCAACTCCTAACCCTGGCGAAATACCATCTGCTCATGCCAAGGTACCATAATCCACTCTAGGTGGTTTGTTCATTTTTTGTTGTTATTATTTCTTTTGACTCATTTAGATGACTCTGTTTTTTTTCTATGATGTTCTTGTGACACACAAAAATAGCTTCTCTTGCAACAAGCAGCAGTTGTAAATGTCTTTCTCTGAACGTGCGCCCACTGGCCTGGAAGAAGGCCACACAGGGGTCTTTGCAACTGTACAGCCAGGACCCACTACTGTATCGACTGTATTAATGACCTTGCATTTACCATTTTTATAAAAATTACTTCTCAGGGTCCCTCCCGTAAGGTAAACAATATAGGGTCAAGAAGTGAGGGGGCCGGCTGACTTTAGAAAGGTGTTCAGGAGGAATGGTTAATAACTGAAATCCTCCAGGTGCCCCCTCCTCCAACTCGAATCTTAAAAAATTTTGAGGCTGCATAAGGCTATAAACCATGAAAAAAGACGATCCCAGAGATGATGAAATATATGTGGAGCAAAGGGATTATGATTCCAAAAAGGTCAAAAGGGGAAACGTTTCCTAAAGAGGTAGGAGGGCTCATGAAGAACCCAAAAGTACTCACTCAGGCATTAGACAACATCCCTCGGGGTGGGAAGACAACCCTGGAAACCTCCAATCCATGCTCCTCCCGAAGCTGGCCTACAAGGCACCTGACCACATCCTTGCGAGGGTGCAACCTCTGAAGATGCTCCAGCCTGGAGCGGGGCTGCCCGCCCATCCCTCCCCCAGCGCGATGCCACGGCCACTCGCTGGGGAGACCGAGGCGGGGGCGGCTGGTACCTAGCTCGGCCACGGTTGCGGCGCAGCCGGACAGTAGGAACTTGCTCATCCGAGGCCATCTCTGCGTGAGCGGCAGCAGCGTCTCCTCCTCCTCCTCAGGGACAGACATTCAGCAGCAGGTCAAGACCACTGGGCACCCCTAGTCGCCTGTGCACCTGCCACCCTGCGGGCGCCGCCCCTCTTCAATCCAAGAGCGGTCGGGGAGGGACCATGTGTGCCTATAAGGTACAGCAAAGTCGTCTCCTGCTTAGTAGCTGGACTGGTCCAGGGGCCTCAGGTACTGAAAAACAAAGCGGAACCCAAGATGCTTCTGGGAAATGTAGTTCTTGAGACTCTACGACGTCTCTGATTGGCTGGCAGCTAGGCGCCCTCTGCAAACTTCGAGCTGCACGTTAGTTAAGGCTTCAGCCCATCCGTCCCAACCCAGGCCAGCGTAGTTCAACTTATTGCTTTTTTTTTTCCCTACTGGCCAGAATTCGAAAGCAATGCGAAGGTGGAAGGGAGCCACAATACAAAAATTGCACAAAATTTGGGGCGGGGCAAAGGAACTACAGTTGCGCAAGAGAATTGGTTGCCAAAGTTTCGGCTTAAAGTTTGAAAGACCCGGTGCGTTTTCCTTAGTCTGCAGGGAAGGGGGAATGCTCTGGGAGAAGTACGTTTTCAAACGTCTGTGATTCTGGAAGATGGGCGTCATGGAGTTCCTTTCACCAGTAGTAATCGCCGTCCTGGGAAGCTGTGTTCTTTTCTTATTCTTTCGGTGGAAGAATTTGCGTGGACCCCCGTGCATCCAGGGCTGGGTTCCCTGGATCGGAGCGGGATTTGAGTTTGGGAAAGCCCCTCTTGAATTTATAGAAAAAGCAAGAATCAAGGTATGTAGCTGTGCCTGGAGGTGGCGGTGGGGTTGGAGGGAGGTAGTATTTTATTTTCAAATTATGTTTTTATTAAGAGCAATGTTAGGACATTGGACATAATCATACTTCCGGCAATTAATCCCGTCGGTTGTTTCTCTACACATGATCTTCAGCTATGTCCTAAGCAAGATATTAAGAAATGAAAGACAACACAGCTTGTTGGAAGGAGAGATGTCTTTTGAGCGTTAGTAACTTCCTTGAGCTAATTCTAAGTGCGTGTTTATTAACGTACCGACATAAGCGGGTAGTACTTGGGGAAGATAAGTTTACATGACTCCGGTTTGTGAAAATGAGTAATAAATCTGTATCACAAATAGAGGTAACGCTACGATTTTGGAAAACTTGTTTTGCTAAGTTGGTCTTTACAGATTCAAGGTCTGCCACTTTCTTTTTCACCCCCCACCCCCCTCCCCCTTACTAGTTTTATTGATAATGAGTCCTTTCTTCCCATACACCCCGAGGAGATAACTAAGGACGCGTTTATAAAGGATTTTGTCCTTAAAGCAGCTCTTGAATGTTGAGCATTTTAAAAGAGACTCTTTTATTAGCTTTTTTTTTTAAATTTTACTCATATTTTAGCTGCCAAGATCTTATTATGTTTGTGGTTGGGATGATGGTTTGAAGGGTGAAATGCTTTCTGCAGGAGTTTGAGAGCCTGAGTTCAATCCTATCTTTAAGGTGCGTGTGTTGGGGGGGGGGTTGGAGAAAGCAAACATGTGGATGGGAGAAGGCTCAGCTGTAAGAGCACATACTGCCCTTGCAGAGGACCCAAGTTCTGTTCCCAGCATCCACACTGGGTTGGATCACAGTCACAGCAGGGGATCTGAAGCCTCTGTCCTCCCATGACATCCATGCACATGCACATACCCATGTATGGAAACATATATGCATACAAATAAAATGGATCTTAATTTTTAAAAAAAACAGTGTGGCCAAATGCACCCCAAATTCCAATGCAGGAGAGGCAGACTGGAGAATTCATGGAGCTCACTGATCAGCAAGTCTAGGCCAACCACCAAGCTCCAGGTTAGGAAGAGAACTTGTCTTAGAAAGTGAGGTGGAGGGCTGGCAAGATGGCTCAGTGGGTTAAGGTGCTTGCTACCAAGTCTAACGTCATGAGATAGATCTCCAGAACCTACATGGTGGAAGGAGAGAACCAAGTCTCTCAGGTTGTTCCTAGACTGACGTCACATGGATACATGCCTGTATCCATATAAACACAATATATGAGATACAATATTTCCTTATCATTAAGTGTTTCTTTCAGTCTGTGTGTGTGTTCACTTGTGTGCAGGTGCTTTTAGTCCATGCAGGAAGGAGCACGTAGAGTTCAAAGATTGATACGGACGGGGTGTCTTCCTAATTCCCTTCTCTTCTACATTTTGTTAGGACAAGGCCTCTCTGGATCTGGAGCATATTCTTTTGGCTAGGCTGGCTGGCTAGCAAGACTTTGGGTACTGCTTGTCTCTTCCCCAGTGCTGGGGGAGATAGAGATGTGAGCGTCTTATGCCTGGCTTTTTTTTTTATGGGTTCTAGGGGTTTGAACTCTGATCCTCATGTTTGTACAGCCAGCACTTTGTCCACTGAGCCATCTCCAGTCTTTAATGGCTGCATTTATCAAATAAGGATAGGATATTTGACTTACGTCCCAATAGTTGTTATACAGGTTGTCACCTACTGCTTTTCATTCTTTCAACCAATACCTCAATGAATATTCTAATAGTTTTGGTTGTGAGCCTAGCCTTTAATGGTTGAGCCATCTCTCCAGCTCTCAATGGATAGTTGTGTGTGTGTGTGTGTGTGTGTGTATGTGTGTGTAGTTGTACATTTAAAGCTTATTTGACTGTTTCCTCAGAAGAAAATAGATTTGTCTGGGGGCAAATGCACAATTAAATCGATTATGATTGTATTGTGTTATTGTGCTGCTTTGAAAAAGATGTAATATATACTTTTTACCTTTGTTTTAGCACCTAAATTTGCTTAACATATTAAATGGATAATGTATTTATATGAAACTTTTACTAGTCTGATATATGAAAGATGAAAAAGAATCTTTCCTAAAACATTTCTTTGTTTCTCACAGCTTTCCATGGTCATATGAGTTTTAGTAATATTTATGGAATGTTTGGGAAAGTTTTCTCAGATCAAGTGTGTGGGAGGCCTCTCCAGAGCCGACTGTTACGTTACCTGATGCAGTGTGTGTATAGTCTTTCCCTTGTACTCAAAGACTATGGCTCCGTTGTTTAATGTTTGAATCCTTAAGGCTACTTTTAAGGGTTATTCTCATCATATGGTCAGGATGATAAAAAGTGCACTGGAGACATTTAAACCATGCAAGCTAAAAGTCCCAAAGCAGGAATGCTCACCCGCTCACCCACTCCTTAGCCAATGCACACAGTGAGACACAAAAGGAAAACCAAACTGAACCAATGGCTTTAATTCTTTTTTGTTTGCTTTTTGTTTTTTCGAGACAGGGTTTCTTTGTGTTGCTTTGGAGCCTGTCCTGGAACTCGCTCTGTAGACCAGACTGGCCTCGAACTCACAGAGATGCGCCTGCCTCATCTGCCTCCCAAGTGCTGGGATTAAAGGCGTGCGCTACCACCGCCCGGCCTGCTTCTTTGTTTTATACAGGTTACTGATCACTAAGTAGCCTAGGCTGGTCTTGAACTTGAGCCCTCCAGCCTGAGTACTCAGCCTTCTGAGGACTGAGATTCAGGTGTGCACAGCATGCCTTGCTCCCAGTCATCTTTCTCAGTCTACTTTCTCATTAGTTGGTTTCTCAGAGCAGGCAAGAAAAGCTCCGTTGTGCAAATGCAGAACCTTTTACAGCCTCTTTGCATGATTGTGACGTCATCACTCTTCACGTTTGAAAGAGAATGTGATCTGTCTTTTCACAGCATCTGCAGCCAGTTTTAACGCTTTGATAGGGAGTTGCATTTATCTGGAAACTGAATGGGAATGCATGGCTTTTTGGACCTTTGAGGAAGGACTTTCAGACATACCTGGTGAGCATCCCTTCAGTTCCTGCCTCTGAAGAAGACAGAGAAAGCTTCAGTGGGTGCAAAAGTCTTCCCTGTAGTTTGATTTAATCTTTGAATGGATTATATATTATTATCATTTAACATTTTAAAATATTAACTCTTGTGGAAGGCTTAGGAGATGGCTCAGGCAGTGAAGTGCCCGATGTGCAAGCACGAGAACCTGACACACACCTGTGATCCCAGGTGGAGGACAGAGGCTCCCTGGGGCTCGCTGGCCAGCCACTCTGGCCAGCCTTGGAATTCCGGGTTCAGGGAGAGACTCCGTCTCAAGAAATCAGATGAGAGCAATGGTGGAAAACATCAATGTTGACCTCTGACCTCTACATGCTTACACCTCTGCAAACATACACGCAAACATGTACACAACTATAGTGAAAAATGCTTCTTATTCTATCTCTATTCCACTTAATTCTCAATTATCATTGCCAAGCTCTGTAAGATGAGTTCATTTCTTACCTGTTCCCAGTAGCTGGAAATGGAGTTCGCTGTGGCTGGGAGTGCAGGTTGAGGGGCTCTGGGGGCTGGGGTGGGGCTTTACTCTGGTGCAGCCCCGTTTTTCAAGTCCCCCACTGAAGAAGAATTTCAGGGTGATGTAGAGCGAAGCAAAACTAGCGAGACAGTGTTGTCTCAGTCAACAGACAAAGCAGAATCAACGATAACAAACAATAAAGCAGAGGAGATAAGAAACACTTGAAGAGAGTCACGTGTGGACTTAGGGAAGGAACCGATTAAATGCATCATCAGTGGCTCTAAACCGACACGGTCTGTAACTGAGTTGCAAGATGGGGTGTGCTATTGCTGGTGCAATTTAGTTTTCTTATTCCTAAAATTGTGACTTTGAAGAAGAAACTTCGAAGGTGCCATGCTTACATCAAGGTAGAGGAGGGAGTGTTAGAAATCAACCGTTGGTCACAGGTCAGGAGGAGGCTGGATTTCAGGTACAGCTCATTAGCTGCATTAAACCATCTGGTTGGGATGGTTCTCAGAACTTGGAGTTTGTATGGGTTTTCAGAAAGGTTGGCACACAATTTCTGGCTGTGTGGCTGCACGCATGCTGGAGCTCTACACGTGTGCTTAAACATACAATAATGCTTATAATCACTCAAGCAAATATTTTGGTAAAAATATGACCAAATAGGTTTGATTATTTGCAAAGAACCCCAAAATGCTAATTGAAGATATCAAAGATCCTAGGGGAGAGCTTGCAGTGGTCGTGGTAGTAGGTTGGAAAAGCCCACATAGTCAAGATGTTAGTTGTGTCCAATTTGAAATCCAGGAGTGCTTTCAAATTCTCCAGGAGCCTTATTTTAGATATTGTGAAGATTACTGTAAAACTTAGGTGGAAAGGCCAAGAGAATGGAGTCCCTAGAACATGTTGGGAAGGAAAAAATTTACCCAAGAGGAATTGTTTCACTCAGTTTCAATGCTTATTAGTCATTAAGAGTGTGATGCCGACAGAGACGTGACTACAAAGATGATGGAACAGAGTAGGGTTAAGTCAGCCATCCACACAGGTGTGCTCAGCTGGCGGGTGACATAGAAGCAATGCCATGGAGTAAAGACGGCCTTTTCAAATGCTGGTGAAGCAGTCCATGCTCAATGAGCCTGGAGGAACTAAAAACATAATAATTTGCAAAACAAAATAAGGAGCCACAACCCAAGACTCACATCTTAGATGAAAAATTAACTCAAGGTGGATCCTAGTCTTCACCAGAAACACAAATAACAAAAAGTTAAAGAAGAAGAGAATTTCCGCCTTGTGTGTCTAGGAAACACGTCTTTGATTGGCACTCAAAGTGCGGTCCATCAAAGGAAGAGCAGATTAACTGAACTTTGTGAAAATCAGGGATCTCTTCCCTGTGACAGAACCCACAAGGAGGGCAAAGAGAAGAGCATCAGAATGGGATAAAGTCTTTGCAAGCCCCGTACCCCACGGAGGAGCAGTGTGTAGCCTGTAGAAAGCACCATGGACTCTCAAAATCAAAGTACAGCCCAATTAGAAAATGGATGTGAGCATCACGTCCATGACGAGAGTTTCCAGACAGCAAACGCTCAAGGTTAGCGATAGTAACAGCCACTGGCGAAGAGAAACTGAGCCTGAAACCGCCTAATGCCCACCCACTGTGGAAAATACCTCCGCAGGTTACTAACGGAACATCCTGCTAATTGTGTAACTCAGCACTTATATTTTTAGATATTTCTCCTGCGGAAATGGGAACTCAGGTTTACACGGTAACCTGGCCATGGCTTTAGAATCCCTCTTTACGATACCCTTGAAATAGGACCCCCAAATGTCCTTCAATGTTCTGTGGGATTCTGCTCAGAAATGTATAGATGTGAAGCCTTGACGACACCCAGAATTAGTTGACTCTCTGGAGAATGGTAACAATGGGAGAAGTCACTCCGAAGGGTCTGTATGCAGTCTGACACTAAATTAAGAATAGGAGGTCGGAGGACAAACAAAACGGAAACCCTCTGCTGTAGAGTCTGTATCCCTACCCTGATTTTCACTATGCAGAATACTACGGTGAGCTCTTTAAACAACACCAGCATGAGTCAGCAATAATCTCAGTGGCTCAGTGTGGTTGAACTTGGTTTCCGTTTGAAGCCCCTAACTAACCATGTTACAAGCCCCTTCTATTAGGAAGGCCACTTTCCTAGTAGAAAGTTAAGAATACACATTTAAATATAATCTTAACAATGAGAATGACCCACTTTCTTTTTTCTTACATTCTTTTTTCTTTTTTCTTTTATTTATTTATTTTTATTTTTAATTTTTTAAATTTTTCTCTGCTCCCCTCCCTGCCACTCCCCTCCCTCCCTCAACCCTCCCCCAAGGTCCCCATGCTCCCAAATTATTCAGGAGATCTTGTCTTTTTATACTTTCTACTTCCCACTTAGATTATATCTATGTAGGTCTCTCTTAGTGTCCGTATTGTTGCCTAAATTCTCTGGGATTGTGGTTTGTAAGATGGTTTTCTTTGCCTTATGTTTAAAACCACCTATGAGTGAGTACATGTGATAATTGTCTTTCTGTGTCTGGGTTACCTCACTCAAAATAATGCTTTCTAGTTCCATCCATTTTCCTGCAAAATTTAGGCTGTCGTTATTTTTTTCTGCTATGTAGTACTCCATTGTGTAAATGTACCACATTTTTTTTTTATCCATTCTTCGATCGAGGGGCATTTAGGTT
>PVIU01024864.1:0-24750 GCA_004026605.1 Ondatra zibethicus
CCTGCATCACCACACCAGGCCCTGCATCACCACAGCTGCCCTGCATCACCACACCTGGCCCTGCATCACCACAGCTGCCCTGCATCACCACACCTGGCCTGCATCACCATACCTGGCCCTCCATCACCACAACTGGCCTGCATCACCACACCAGGCCCTGCATCACCACACCTGGCCTGCTCAGGATTTTGGTTCACTCCTGCCCATTAGCAGTGGCAGGGCTACAGAACACAACATGCTCAGCATTAGAAGGCTTCCTCTCTCACAGCTGACCCTGATACATCCTTGAGTCTCAACATCAGAGCTGAGAACCAAATCTACTTTGAGCCATCATAAACTGTCACAAGCTATGAGAAGCAGGTGGCAACTAGTGTTCAGGTGTCAACCCACTAGAAGTATGGTTATTTGGTGGAGGCTAATCCTGTCCAGACAAGGTCTGCAGGACCATCGACTCTGAAAGCTGTTGTTCATTTTTGCTGAAGCAGCTTGGTGTCTCCCCAATACCTGCACTGTAGTGTGTAATCTCTTGTGATGTGTGTATGTAATCCCATGATTGCATCTCAATCTTATGGGCACATACATATGTGGGTAGTCACGTAGACGAAGATGACTTTTCATTTAGCTATATAGTTCTGTTATACAGAATATACACTGGGATTTGCTTCATAACTGCAGCTATTTGTCCCACAAGGACTGTAGATATTTAAAAGTCTGCCTTCTTCTTTTGCTTACTGGATGGCTTCCCCGGCCCCATGAGACCTCCAGTGAGAAATTCAGTCATGTAGCCAGAAACCTTGGTTCCCTGAGATACATTAGAAGTCACCTTCCTGCAACTGTCTTCCATTTGGCAGGACATGCAGTCAGGAAAGGTGCCTTTCATATAGATCATGTTTGGGACCTTCAAAGATAAAGGGGCGTCCAAGCTTAGAGAGTTGCCTTTGTTTTGCGTGTGTATCTAAACTGGAAACTTTAACAGAACAGGAGAAGAACAGCAGGAGAAGAAACTGATGTAGAAAAGTACGCAGTGGAGAGTTCACTTCACCCTCGGATCCTTCTAGGTCCCGCGCTTGCTGTGAGTCTTCTTCTGAACCCTGAGGGGACACTGAGGCTGGCACTCAGAGGTCTGAACACCCCAGCTTGCCCTCCATCTTCACAAAACAAGTAGACGGTGTCACAAACTATGATCACAAGCCCATGACGCGGCTGTTGTAAAGGGGAAATAGAGGCATCTAGACAGTCTGTCAAATTCCAGTAGAAGATAAAGAGGAGAATTGGAAATATGATCCAGTCCTGACTTGATCAGTGCCATACAGTGTGCCTCAACATTATACATATGACTCATTTGCCTACTCTTTTGTTTAATCGCTACAGTTATTAGAAGTGATTAGGTGCTATGCGGTGTACCAGGTGGTGCTTATATGAGTGAGTCATGATTACACCCTCATGTAGGGGTTGTGAAGAATATACAGAGAGGTGAGGAACATAAGAGAAGAGAGAAACAGGGAAGGCTCCCAGAGAAGTAAGAAACAACTCAGTGGTAAGGATGTGTCTGTTTGTCTGTTTGTGTGGTGGCAGCGAGGGAAGGGCTGCCAGGGCAAGTTCTGATGAGATGATGCCCACAGCGCCTTACAAAAGTTAGCTATGATGATGTCTGGTGATGGGGCAAAGAAGTTTCTGGTGGGTGGAGCTTCAGGAGCAGAAACCCAGAAGTGTGACACATAAATGACTGTTTCCATAACTATCCAGAAAGCGTGGAGACAAGACTTAGTGCTTAAGGGCATATACTACTATTGCAGAGGACCCAAGTTCAAGTCCCAGCACCCACATCAGGTGACTCACAACTGCCTGTAACTCCAGTCTTGGGGGATCAGACGCCCTCTTCTTGCCTTCTTAAGCATCTGCACTTTCATGTACAAGCCCACACACAGACATGCTATTAAAAATAAAATAAATTTTAAGTATGAAAGCATTCCTTGAACTTAAGTTCTCTGAAAAGAAAAGATTTGCTATTTCAGTAAGCAACTAATATCTTTACCTGGTGTGGGAGGTCCTTCTGTCTATGTGTTGATTTTACTGGATAATGAATAAAGAAAACTGGCCTATAGCATGGGAGGAGGAAGGCAGAGTTAGAGAAAAGCCATGTAGATGCTGGAGGCAGATGTGCTAAAACTTTGCTGGTAGGCCGCCACCTCGTGGTGATGCACAGATTACTTGAAATGGGTTAAATTAAGATAAAGAGTTAGCCAATAAAAAGTTAGAGCTAATGGGCCAAGCATTGTTTTAATTAATACAGTTTCTGTGTTGTTATTTTGGTTCTGGGTGGCCAGGATGAACAAGCAGCCTCCTCTAACACTTACCTTAATATTGATTATAACATCTGGTTGCAGTTCTAAATTTTTAACAAATTCCAGTTGCTTCAAAGTGGTCATAGTATCCTGTGCGAGTGTTGGTATTTCAGTGATGATGTAACCTGTAAAATATGTAACAATTTATAATATCACTATGTGAGAGCACAGCTTTATTATAATTTATAAAATATTAAAAAGTAAGTAAAATTCATAAAATTATCTGTCATGAATTTTAAGTTATTACCACATGAGGTGTAGCTACGAATGATGCTTTTCTGAATAGAAAGAAATCATCGACTGGGAGGAAACATCTTTAGAAATTCTAAGTCAGGGACAGGCAAGATGGTTCGGGGGTAAAGGTCTTTGTCACAAAGCCCAATGACCTGAGCTCATTCTCCAGAGTTCTTAGGCTGGAAGAAGAGAACCAACTCCCTCAAGGTGTCCTCTGACCTCCACATGCATGCCATAGTGTGTGTATGTCCCCCTTAACCATAACAGTAAGTAAATAGCTGTTTTAAATTCTTTAAAACTCTAAGTCAGTTTGATTTAGATGAGACACTTATGGAAAGAAACTCCAGGCTAATACTTTTAACTCAAGTAGAAACAGTTATATGACTCTTTTTATGTGACCTATTATTTTCATCTTTAGATTAGTATTTCATAACATAGTAGGACACATACATACAATATCTATGTAGTTATAGAGAGTGATGAAATGCCTGTGTACCCTTTGTACTTAAGAAGCAGAACACAGTGATGTGGGAGTCCCCTCTGTGTGTTGCTTTTCTTGGTTAATGAATAAAGAAACTGCCTTGTCCTGTTGATAGGGCAGAACTTAGGTAGGCGAGGAAGACAGAACTGAATGCTGGGAGGAAGAAGGGCGGAGTCAGAGAGAGACATCATGGAGCCGCTTCCAGAGTCAGATATGCCTAATCTTTGCTAGTAAGCCACTGCCACATGGCGATATAGAGATTAATAGAAATGGGTTAAATTAAGATCTAAGAGTTAGCCAATAAGAAGTTAGAGATAATGGTCCTAGCAGTGATTTAATTAATACTGTTTTCTGTGTGGCTATTTCAGGGCTAAGCTAGCTGGGCAGCTGGGATGAACAAGTGGGCCCTCCTCCTACAACACAGTATGGTTGGGGAATTAGAACACTCATTGACTTGCATCCCACACAGAAGGAGAAATCTCACTGCAATGAGACTTGGGTACCACCATCATGTTGTTTCCCCAGTGAGTCTTGGGTACCACCATCATGTTGTTTTCCCAGTGAGTCTTGGGTACCACCATCACGTTGTTCCCTCAATAAACTTTTAAATTATGTCACTTGCTTGCCCAAGAAACTTTTCTCTCATTACTAAAATATGTATCAATTCCTCAGCTAGAAATGAAAGGACTTCAATATATTTTTCTCCTATTTTAATGTTTTTCCCCTTTGAGGAGCAATTGTAAACTATGCTTCAGCCTTGAAAAGTTAGCAAAAAAATTTATAACAAGTAAATAAAGTGAGATAACTACTTAAAGGATGAATGATACTATCTGTTGCTTCTTTCCTATTTTCTTTGATATAGTTTTTACTGCACCATACTTTATTTTTAATTCCTTTTGTTTGTTTGTTTGCTGTTTCTGAGACAGGGTTTCTCTGTAGCTTTGGAGCCTGTCCTGAAACTAGCTCTGTAGACCAGGCTGGCCTCGAACTCACAGAGATCTGCCTGCTTCTGCCTCCCGAGTGCTGGGATTAAAGGTGTGTGCCACCAACAAGTGGCTCCTTTCTCCTACACATTGGCACCCACATGGCCCCTAAAAAAGCTTAAAAAGAAACTCAAGACACATAAAAATAAAGTTTAACCACATTTTTTTTCCTGGCTGGTGGCATGCTGCAGCTCTCTTAAGGGAGCTTTTCCTGACTCACTGGTAGCATAAAAAAAGTCACGCCTTTTTTAAAAGGCAGCTTCCTGGGATGTGCCACTATTGTAAACTTGGGCTATAGAGCATTTCGATGTCATTTGTGGGTCCAGGTGTTTGTGTGCCCACTCAGGGTTGGGAGGAAAGTAGCTGAGACTATGCCCTTGGCTCTGCGCTCCCCGCCTAGGCAGGTAGCAGGATCAGGTTTACTAGGCACACAGGCAGGAGAGCATGGCGGATTCCCGCTGCCATATACAGAGATATTTCCAGGCCCTGCAGTACACTGCATGGCAGATTTAGCTATTACTCAGATTAAAAGTGTTTATGTGCTGCACGCTCATTCTAGAGTTAAAGTGCTGAGCACAGCTCCTATCAGACCTGGAAGTAATGGTACAAAGTGGAGAGAGGTGGAGCCAGCATCCAGAGCAGCTGCAACCAAGCTGCTTACCATTTTAAAAGCTCTTCAAGACAGTAAAGAGTTACAGATAATACAAAAGGGACAGATTCAGGCATAAAAAACTCTATATGGGTCACAGTGTTGGACAAATGCACATAGGCTTGGAAGAGAGAAGAAAAAGAGTATAGAGAGTTGGAAAAGAAGTAAATCATTTTTAAAAAAGTCTTTAAAGAGACAAAGTACAGACAGTCATAAATTAAAAGGAGTAAAAAAAATAAGCCACATAAAGATAAAATATACACAGAGAATCTAGAGTATGTATATTATTGTGTTTTCTTTGAATTTTTTGACTGTGAAAGAGTTAAGTACAGAGAAACATTTCATTGTATGGGCTGCCAAACTAAACCATCATGTATATTAGAAAGGCATCTTGACTCCAAAATTTGAATCTAAGGATATGTTGCTTTAAAAGAGAGGTTCTTCTTTTGTTTCCACAAAAGATGAAAACCTGTGGATTGCTTCCAGACCAATATGGTTTGATGAAACAAGACCCCCCAAAAGGTTGCTGTAAACACCCCCCACAATACTTCACCCAATAAACAGCAAAAAAACAGTTTAGAGAAAAATAACTACTCCCATATTCCCAAATATTGTTTATAATTGTTTGTTTATATTTAAAGGGGGATATGTGATAGTGATAAATAATTTGCTTTAGTATGGATCTTGGTTTATTGATACAAATTTAAGGTAAATTTTGTTATATTGTATATGTATATTTCTGCCCTTGATTAAGGTATTGTGTTTGTGTAGTTCATTAAAAAATGTAATGTATAATTAAGAAATATAGGTTAATAGATAGCCATCTATAATAGTCAAGATTGTAGTCATGTTAGTTAGGTTTTCTAGATATATTTCAGTTAGATAGGCATTCTTCAGATCTTTCAGAGACCTTCAAAATATGGCATTTAAAATGTTTTGAGAACTTTGGACTTTTCATGACAGTGAGACACATCTGCTCCTGGCAGTACCAAGCTACTTCAAGAGAAAGATGGGCTTCAAAGAGGCTCTTTATGGAGTTGGTTAGCCATTTGGGCAAAAAAACAAAACAAAACAAAACAAAAAACTGCTCTTGCCTGGACTGCTAAACTAGACATGCAAGACCCACAGAAAAATGACTGCTAAACTTGCCTAAGGGTGAGATGGTCCTTTGGGGTTCCTGCTACACAAGAGTCTGCTAGACATTCTGCAGGACATAAAAAAAAAAATGACTGATAAACTACCAATGTAGGCAGAACTGTCTTTAAAGTTTCCTGCTTTGTAAAAAAGTCTGCTGGATATTATGGGCCTGTAGGCTAAAAATGGATGCCCCAACAGTACAAAAATCTTTGGGTGACTATCCAGGCAGCAAGATGTCTCTGTCATTTCTAAAGTTTTGGAAGTTCCTTACAATGCACTTCCTGTTAACTTAGGTAATGTTATATCCTTCTAGAGTCTTTAATGAAGTTAAAGAATTTATAGTTACAGTTTTCCTTAATTATGATAAAAGATAAAATATATATAAATACTGCAACTGTGATTCTTGTTTGATACCTGTTTTGCTATATGTAATTTTGCTGTGTTAAAGTTAAAGCCTTCCTTTTTATTTAAACAGAAAAGGGGAGGTGATGTGGGATTTCCCTCTGTATGCTGTGATTACCATTAATGAATAAAGAAACTGCTTTTGGCCTGTTGATAGGGTAGAATTTAGATAGGCAGGGAAAACTAAACAAAATGCTGGGAGAAAGAAGGCGGAGAGACACCATGGAGCAGCCAGAGTCAGACAAGCCAAATCTTTGCCGGTAAGCCACTGCCACGTGGCAATATACAGATTACTAAAAATGGGTTAAATTAATATAAGAGTTAGCCATTAAGAAGCTAGAGCTAATGGGCCAAGCAGTGATTTAATTAATACAGTTTCTGTGTGATTATTTCGGTTCTGGGCAGCTGGGACGAACAAATAGCTCCCTCTAACACACAACCACTGCCTGGCAATCCCTGTTTTCTTATGTAGCTTTTGTTATTTCAGTCCTGAGAACTGACTATGCTTTGACTATTCTAGGCAAGTGCTCTACCATCCAACTACATGTCCAGCCCTAACTCCTACAGTTACAAAGAGTCTTAAGAGTTACAAAGTTCTCCCTTAACTCTCTTCCGGAATTTTCCTTCTTTCATTCAACAAATCTATTTCAGGAGATGTCTTTCTCCCAAGGATATTCATATACTTCTTCCCTTCTCTTGCAAATATCTCAGAGCTTTTCTTTTTAGTTGCCCTGACTTCAGTGGCCTTATCTGAAGAATTAGAGAAAGCAAAGGCCTTGCTCTGAATCCTTTTGTGCAGGGAGAGACTTTTGGGGTATGTAAGCAGAGAGCAGGCTGGATGAGCAGGAGTAGCCCTGGCAATGTGTGGCTCAGAGGGAAGCAGTTCCAGCTCTCACACAGAGACTGACTGCTGACGAACGCTACAATAGCAGGGTGAAGAGGAGAGCAGACAGGAGAAGCCAGAGGTGGTGGGTGCAAGAAGGCCAACACACCCTTTTGATGCTTTGATTCATCAGATAGTAGAGTTGGGGTTGGTGGCACATTCCTCCCAGCACTCAGGAGGCAGAGGAAGGCAGATTTTTGTGAGTTAGAGGCCAGCCTGGTCTATTGAGTGAGTTCCAGCACAGCCAGAGCTATTACACAGAGAAACCCTGTATTGGAAAAACTACCACCAAGAAAAAAAAAAAAAACCTAAGGTGGACACTAGAGAATTAAACAAAGAAGCACTTAAATCTATCTTAGACACTCAACTCAGTAGAGACTGTGAGATTCCTAGTCAAAGCAAAAGAGGAATCCAGGAAACTATGGTTGGCGCTTCCCTGCAGACGCTTGCATGCATACACACATGTAAACACGCATACAGGCACGCACACACGCACGCACACAGGCACATACCGAAGTGAGAGACTTCCTGAGACTTGAGCTTCTCCAGGATCAGCCTCGTGACGAGCTCGTCTGGGATGCTGTGACCACTCACCAGCAGCGACTGCAGCTAGAAGAAGCATAGACGCTGTGCGTTACTGCACGCTCTCTGGGGTTCACAGTTTCTGGCTCATTGTCGTAACTTGGAAATGTAGATTTGCTTACCATAGTTCCCGTTTCAGTCTTGGTGGTAATGTGTTCTTCCAAAACTGATAAAGCTGAAACGCGAGGGCAACATGTGAGTGCAAACGAATATTCGAACTGCTAAACTAAGAAACATTTTCCGAATGTTTGCTGTCTGGCGGCTACATCACTTGAGAATTTGCAAAGCATTTTTATGCATGTTAGATTGGTTAAGGTTGGCCAAAGTAGAGGCAAAGGACTGTTCTTCAGGGAACTTGTCTTGGCCACTCCACCAGGTTAAAATCTGAGTGGAGTAACTCTCTATGGATGACTGTGCCCCATGGGGGGCAGTAGACAGGAGGAGGATGGAATGAGGCAGTGTGTGTGAATGGCCCCATACCATGTGAAAGTGCACAGCAGCATTATCAGTCTAGATTCTTTCAGTGCCATGGTCACATTAATGTCTATGCTGATCATATAGAAGGAAAGAACGCATCAGGAAATGTGAAAATGGATAACCCCAATTCAAAGAGGAACCCTGAGAATTCTAGTAAATATGTCATTCTCTGATGGAAGACAACCTGGTGGGAATGGGAGGAGCTTGACTTAGGCGAAGACTTGAGTTGAATTGTGGCATTAGCCATTAAGTATGTATAGATGCCTTGATATTCTTTAAGACTTCCTAAGCATTTTTATTTAAAACAAAACAAAACAACAACAACAACAAACGGGCTGGAGAGGTGGCTCAGTGGCTAAGGAGAAGACCCACATGGTGGCTCAGTACCTCTGTAAATCCAGCTCCAGAGGACCTAAGACTTCTTCTGGCTTCCAGAGACACAAGGAACATATGTGGTAAATATTCACATATGAAGGAAAAACACTCATACACATAAAACAGGAGTAAATCTTTTTTAAAAAGAGGAAACTTTCCAAGATCTATGTGAGTGTGTTCTGTGTGTTCTCCACACACATACAAAAACTTTGGCATCCCAGTTTCACTAATGGTGTATAGGATGCCCAATCTATGACATCCTTGTCAACAATGATTACAGTTAGGCCAGTGATCTTAATGCTTCACCACCAATTTGCCAGACAAATATGAATCAGTGTTAATTTTTAATAATATGAGATGAAACTTTTCTTCTATTTCTTGGAGTTAGTTCTACTTTCCTGAGTACCATGTGTGTGTACATGTGTGTGCACTGTGTGTATGCACATGTGCATATGGATGAGCGTGTGTACACATGTGCACATGTAAGCAGGTCTCACTCCTCAGCAGTCGTCCACCTTGGGTTTTGAGACAGGGTCTCACTGGGGTCTGGGGCTCAACAGTCACTTAGGCTAGGCTGGCTGGCCAGTGAGCTCCAGCCATCCTCCTGTTTCTTGCCCAGCACAGGACTGCAAGCATTTGCTACATTACCTGGCTTTTGTTTACATGGGTGCTGAGCATCAAACTCAGGTCCCCACGCTTGTGTGGCAAGCACGCCCCTGACTGAACCAACTTTCCAGTCCCCCTGTTTATGAATTTCTTATTCATCCTTTTCCTTACTTTTCTATTAGGAAGCGGATAGCTTTTACTGGTTAGAAAGATGTGTGTGTGTGTGTGTGTGTGTGTGTGTATGTGTGTGTGTGCACATGCATGCACACACATGCATCAATCTGTTGACTTACATGTTTTAAGGAACGTAAGGAAATTTATGGGTAAAAAAGTACACTTTTTTCCAATGGGGTAATAAAGTTCTGGAAAATGCTTCAGTTTTCCGTTTTCTCTTTCCATCTCTAAGAATGTGCTCATGCACACATATAAACAATTCCGATGGAAATAAAGGAGGAAGGACAGAGTCAAAGACCTTTGATAGACATGACTGGAGTGATGCTATTAGAGAGTTGATAGTCAGCAGGTAGAGAGATGTGTGATGAAGGAAATGTGACAAAACATTAATTATGGACTCTTAGATTTGAATTCATTATGCAATCTATATCGTGAATCTTTGAAATTATTCATACTAAATATTGGGAAAAATTAAATTTACCTTCAACATGAATACATTTCCAAGCCTGTGCTATATTACGGGCTAATGTTGTCTTCCCAGACCCCTTGAAAAGAGAAATGTTATTAAAACCCAGCAAAGCCCTCATTTCACGGTGAAGCAGAGGCACCAATACAGAGAATTCCACTGATGTTTATTGTTACATAAATGTTTACCCTATAAAATAAGAGGGCCCTATATATTTAGAACTTCATTTTCTCCACTAATTCTTATGTATCCCACATATGCTGAGCTTATCTAAATACATTATTATTGCAGGAAATTAGGAAGCTAAATAAATCAGGACACTACATTATCAGGATATTACAAAAATTGTAATTCTATTTATAAATCATCATAAAATATATTGAGATTTGTCATTTTCTTTTCTTCATAAAGAAAAGGGAATTTTGGTGACTTCCATTTAATAATTTTATTTCCTCTTTTTTTTTCCAACATATTGTGGCTATGTGAGTGAGAACCTGGTCACTGAACAATATCATCAGCCCTGTGCTTACTTCTTATTTTGAGATGGAGCCTCCGTAAGTTGCCCAGGCTGGCCGTGAACTCACTCTGCAGCCAGAGCAGAGCATAAGGTTGTGATCCTCCTGCCTCAGCCTTGCAAACTGCTGTGATTGCAGCGTCAGCTCACACAGCAGTGTTGAAGAGCAGATAAATCTCTTAGTTTATGTGTTTGGAGAGCATCCTGTTTCAAAGTTACAAGTTCATTCCTATGAAGTGGTACTTGCCTCTGGGTGTTGTCAGGAATGATGTTTAGAACCATGTTTTTAGAAACATGGTTTCTAAATCAAACCATTTAGGAAAATGGTTTCTAATAAAAATTGCTGGAAATGTTTCTTGGTTACCTGTCCTATGGTTTCTATCAAAAATGAAACCAAAGATGGGCTCCTCTTTGGCCTTGGCTGCGTTGGAAGGTTGTCTAGCTGACCAGCCCAGTCCTCTAGCTGTCTATTAGCTCAGAGGCTGAAGGCAGAGCTTGGCCAGAGGTCCTTCCTCCAGCTGCCGAGAAGTGAACAATTTTATAACAGCGCCTTCTGGGTTCTTCCCACTTTGCAGGAAGACAATAGCTGGTTCTTTAATACACAACAGGCCCACTTGCTCTCAGGCTGGAGAAATGACTCAGCGGTTAAGAGCACTGCCCGCTCAATCCTCAGCAACCACATGGTGGCTCACAACCATCATGTAAGAGATCTGGTGCCTTCTTGAGGAAGAGACCTGGTCAGTTGTCCTCATCAACTTAGAACATGAAACCCAATATGGACAAGTTCAACTGAACCGCCATATACGGGCTGTCCATGTGTCCTTCAGCATTGCCAGGGCATAAATTTATCCATTCCATTCCCATTTGCCCTCAGCACCTTTTGGGGTTGATAGACATCCCAGTTCATCTCATATATCTGGAGAGACTCATAGCTAGTTTCTAAGCAGATCTTATATTCAAATCAAATCTCAAGTAACCTTTAATCACAGAGCAGCAACAATCACCACAGTACAGAGTTTTGATAACTTATACCATTAAAACCAACATCAGTGTAGCCTAGGTTTCTTGTCTAGTGATCATCATAAGAACTCAAAACCAATACTATATCAGAGTTGAAGTGATATTATGAAAATCTATCAGACACTAAAGAAAATATGAACACACTATGTGATTTCCATCCTCATGTGGTAATATAAGACTGAGATTTTAAAATACAAAATACCAAATGTTAGAAGAGACAACTTACTGGTTTTCCAAATATAATAAAGCAAGTAGGTTTGGACAACAAATAGTTTCTCTCAGTTTCGTCTTCATTAAAGATATCTGTAAAAGGACATTCTTCTGTCTTCTCTGCGGACGCCATAATAGAAAACACTACAAAACAAAAAGAAGAGCTGAAGGCTCACAGTTGACGGAGCAGTTGGGGAAGAGCTCTGTGAATTACTTAGCCCTGGAACCATTCCATAGTATTAAATGTTTGAGAGAGAGAAACAGCATAACCAAAGCCGTTTAAAAGAAAGGTCAACATACACACACATACATGTTTCAATACTTGTTAAATTTCTACAAGGCTGATCTTTAAATCATTTTGGAGAGCTTTTGCTAGTGTGAGCTGTTATGGGTACAGCCTTCCACTTTATGTCTGTTATAGCAGATTTTAATTTATGCAGCTTTTGTTGGGATGAATCAGAAATAAATTGGGTCAGTGAGTTTTCGGATTTTTTTTTGTACAAAGATTTAATGTTCTTTTCAAGCATTTGTAAGTTATTTACATATTTGAACCTAAAAAATTGGCCCATATAATAAATATATTATGTAAATAATAAAAATAACAAACTTATTTCTTGATTACAATGAAATAATTATGAATGTATTTAAATTCCCAATTCCTGAAAACTAAAAAAAAATACATTTTATCACATCAATGTAACCATAAAAATTTAAACAGAAATAATAGAATGTTAAATTAATGCTATATTAATTAGCACTCTTAAAGTAAATTTTCTCTTTTTAAAAGGTTTTTCTTACACTATATTTTTAATGTTTCCCCTACTCAACTCTTACCAGATCCTTCTCACCTCCTTACTCCCCCAAGTTTATGTTTCTTTCTTTGTTTATTAAGTTATTTTATTTTATGTTTATTGATATTTTGCCTGCATATATGTCTGTTGGCAGAGGCTGCTTGTTCGTTCCTGGCTGCCCAGATCATAAAATCATCACTCAGAAGCTATATTATTTGCAATATTGTTTGGTCAATAGCTTAAGCGTATTTCTGACTTTTATATCTTAAATTAACCTGTTTCCATTATTTTATATTTTACCATGAGGCTCGTGGCCTATTGGCAAAGTTCCTGCTGGTGGCTTGCATCTTTCTCCTCTGGTAGCTACATGGCTTCTCATTGACTCCACCTACTCTCTCTCTCTCCATATATCTATATCTATATCTATATCTATATCTATATCTATATCTATATCTATCGATCTATCTATCTATATATATATATCTTCCAGCTTGGCTATATTCTGCTAAGCCATTGGCCAAAAGCAGGTTCTTTATTAACCAATAAAAGCAGCACATATACAGAAGGACTTCCCACACCAGATGTCTGTGTGAGGGTGTTGGATCCCCTGCAACTAATGTTACAGATAGTTGAGAACTGCCATGTGGGTGCTGGGAATTGAACTCTGGTCCCTGGAAGAACAGCCAATGCTCTTAACCACTGAGCCACCTCTCCAGCCCCTATTAAAGTAAATTTTAAAAAGAAGAATAAGAGAAAATTTAAAGCTGTAACTAACCAAAGTAAAATAAAAATGTTTGAAATAAACTCTATCCAATCAGTTTGAAAAGGCAAATTTTGGCAGACTGGATTTTTACAATGAAGCTCTTTTCACAGGCATTTCTCCAGATGATGGCCAAATCCTGCAGCCATGTCAGTAACAGCTCTCTTCCTGCACCAGTGTTTCCCGGGGGAAATGGGTGCATCATCCCTGTTACTGCCTAGAAATGATGTGTGCAATGAAGACAGATTGTGTGGCGGCAAACACTGTTGAGAGAGATACACAGACCTTAGGGTAAGGGGATTTAGACCAGGTAGGAGTCTGCAAACTTTTTTTTTTGCTCTTTCCCAGAGCTCATGGCTTGACAGTCAGGCAACAATACCCACAGTGTGAATTCACTGTTGGTAAGGATCCTAAAATCTTGGAAGAAACAGAAAGCCACAGTAACTGAGATGGAAATGCTGGACTTGCTTTGGCAAACTTTCAGAGGAAGGCATTAAAGGCACCCAGAACTGGTTGGTAAAGTAGACTAAAGTTATTATGAAGCGAGAGCATTCATCAGTGTGCTGTGCTCCCTGGAACAGCCATGGGACATTCCTTTCACCAAGGCCATAAGAAACTAACATACTTGGAGGCACAGTAAGGTGTTCCCAGGGGCTGAGGCTAGGGCTGAGGCTGTTCTGCTCCTGGGTTCCCATGTAACACGGGGGACTTTGAAAGAGCAGAGGCCGGTTATAAACAAAAATTTAAACTGGGGAACAGATCAGGATAACCTCATGCAAGACCCACAGATTAGCAGCGATGTTAGAAACCTGGTGCATTCCTAAAGCTGAGGGCAGGGAGCAGGCAGTAGAAATGTCGGCCGACACTTGGAAAACATAAGGGGCTACTGAACCACACGGTGATACATCTGCAGCCTCAGGTACAGTGAGTCCTGCTTCCAGCCCAGGAACGAACTTACTGAACGGGAGGCTAGGCGCCTTTAAGAACAGACTGAGTGACACTCTGTATTTTTACTGGTGACACCACAGTCCTTCTCTAAGAGAAACTTGTAAGCATCAACCGGAGAAATGTTTTCTCTCAAGGACCGCTGAGTGGAGAGCCCCAAGGTTGAGCAAGTACTGCAGGAGCCCACTGAGTGATAAAATGGAGGACAGTGTTAGAGTCTAAGCAGGTCTGGAAGAGCAAACACAAGGATCACAAATACGTAGTCTAGGTTCCCCACTCTGAGCCCTGCTGTCTGTTTAATACATTTCTCTTTTAGGCAAAATGCAGGTCGGCTTCCCTGGGAGCAGCTGACACAGAGAGAAAGACATCACAGGAGAATTGTGGCGTACCGGTGCAAAGGGCAAAAGGAACACTTCAAGTTTTCAGTTCCACTTGCGGGGAGCTCCGAAAAATAGTCACGGAGGGGAATCTTCCTGCAGGCGGAGCTTTAAGCAGAACTTATAATTCCTCAAGCTGGCGGGTGATTCTGAGGGGCTTCGCTGAGGGCCTACAAGGTGCGAGGTCAGATGACAGCAGGAATACTGGAGAAGCCTGTGACTGGACTTATAAATGGTTTGACAGCTGCGTTTAAAGCGATCTCTTCCCATCTCAGCCGCATTCTTGCGTGATCCCCTTCCTTGAAATGCAAGTGGGATGTGTGACTTGCTTCTCATGGTTATCTTATATTTGACTCTGGCTTAGCAGTTGGAGAAACACTTCCTGTTTGCTCAGAGGGAGCTGCTGTTCCGGGAGAGGGCCACGTGACAAGGAATGGTGTCTGACCTTCAGGATAGAGAGGAACAGGTAGCCAATGGCTAAAGAGAACAGGAGCTTCGGTCCTATGACCAGAGGCTGATGTTCCTGATAATGTGATGAATTCTTTCGTGGTTGTGTATCCAGCTGAAAGTGCATTTCAGTCAACACCTGCTAGCAGAGGACCCCACTGATCTAATGCCAGGACCCCTGGCCATGGAAACTATGAGATAATAAGGGCTTTGAGATGTTAAATTTGGGGCATTTTTTTTTTTTTATGCAGCATGGGAAACTAGTATCAGCAAGGATGAAATGTGTGGACCTTTCCATTCACAAACCATACGTTTGTGAAGAGGGGCTGAATAAACAGGCGAGCAAGATCATTACCCAGGAGATGCTAGCTGGTCTTCCTTTGGCCCTCTGAGTATTACAAGTTCCTAAATGGGAACATTTTTTGGTGGCGGGATAAAGTGACAGAGGCTACATCATGATTTAGTAAGGCTCTCTCACACATTCACTATAAGAGATGTTCTACAACCCCACAGCTGAGATGAGACTAAGGCTTTAATATGACGCAATCTCTTGGGGAGCCAGAACTCCCATTACTGGCAGTCTGGTTATACAGGATCTCTTCCCACTGTGAGGGACAAGTGACAGAGGAGAAGCAGATGACTTTGCCCTCCTCATCTGTCTGTTGAGTTTGTCTCATTTATCACCATGAATCTCATATAATATTGTCTCAGATCAAAGGATCCTCTTTACAGCAAAGCTAATATTGTAAGAGGTGCATAAGTGTGGGATCTACTTTATTGTCTCTACCACATCCCAGCTCACGGAGAAGCTGCCGGTGTATTAGACAGACATCTCAAAGGTCCAGGTACGGCACTGTTTAGCATTGTGTGGGACAGAGTTCAGCGTACTTCAAGATGCCCAGAGTAAAGTAAGGGAAGAAGAAGTGCTCCTTCTCCCCATCACTCAGTGACGAATTTGGGCCACCTCTCACAATTCAGGACTCTGGTGGTATCGGACTGGCTCTGGTTGGTAGGAGAGATGATGGTTCTAGCAGAGATCCCAGTCAAGGTTTCACAGAACGGAAACTGCTGCCACCAACTGGTCATTTTCGGTTCCACAGGCCTTGAAGGAGTCTGGCAGGTGGAGGTAGGTTTGGGATTATATAGTTGGGGCTGGGAAGATAATCTTGATCTCTGGGGAATCTCTGACATACATCTTCATGCTGAGACGCAGGAATGAAAGCTGGCTACTTACAGGACAAACAACTAGACCCGCATTAGCCCTGGCTCTGGAACGAATGGTGAAGAGGGAGATGATGAGTGATCAGTATGGAGCTAGGGTCGACCTCAGCAGTGAATTCTGCAGCTGCTCCCATTAATTTCCTTTCTGCAAGTCCCTTTCTCTTAGAGATTGGAACTAGTCACTACCTTCAAGGATCGGTGATGGGACGGTGTGAGTGCGAAATGGGGAGTGTGGGTATGAGTGGTTCAAAGGACGGCCGGTGTGACCACAAAGTGTGGAGCATGGGTATGAGTGGTTAAAGGGCGGACAGTGTGACCACGATGGCAGAGCACGGGTATGAGTGGCTCAAAGGAATGGACCGTGTGACCGCAATGTGTGGGGGGGTGTAACCACGATGTGGGGAGCACGGGTATCAGTGATTCAAAGGGCGGACTGTGTGACCACAAAGTGCGGAGTGTGGGTATGAGTGGTTAAAGGGCAGACAGTGTGACCACGATGTGGGGGCACACCATGTGCGCTCTCTATCTGAGCCCAGACAAACAGGAAGTTCCAAGATATCAGTCCTCCGCCATAGCAGGCTTCAACCAGTAATCGGCAGGAGTTGGCGAATAAGCACAGTGCTCCTTTGCCCCAGAAAGGGAATAGTTCCAAGATACGTACTCCTTATTCCCTAGGGAATTTAGCTAGCCAAGAAGTCTGCTTGATAATATTCTCCCTTCCCAGTTTCTTTTCTTCCTTGCCACTTTTTCCTGGGGTTACCCCTTCTATAAACAGTTTGGTACTCTTTTTTTTTTGTCTTTTTCTTTCTGCTTCTAGGTGATGCACACTAAGAAAGTCCTAAAAGGGAAGTGCTTAGTTGTAGTATAAAACAATAATCGAAAACAATATTTGAAAATCAGAATTGTATACTTTTAAAAAGTGACTTTCCTAAACCAAAACATTCTGAAAATGTTTAGCTTACATTAGGAAGAGTTGGTTTCCATTATGAAATGGAAAAGTTAAAAGATTCGATTCAAGATGGAGATAACTGGTTCCCTGGGGCTTGTTGGCTGAAGAACAACATCCAGATTGACCTCTGGTTTTTACACACACACACACACACACACACACACACACACACACACACACACACACACACGTGTAAAATTCCAGAACTGACATTCCTGCCTTCTTTCTAGTTTCTCAATAAAAAGACAGATCAAACTCTGAAAGGAAACTAATAATAAATATCCAAATATTGTAGAAATCCTGTGATGTCCCCACTTGGAATCCACAGCAAACTTTAGCATCACATTCGGCTATGTGTTTGCATTTTTAAAATTTTGTTACCCTGTCAGCATGCGAACCCTTTAGCGGTGAATTCTGAGGTATAGAGGGGGAACCTAACACTTCCTCCCTAGGCTGGCTTAGCCACTACTATCTTACACTCTGTAACAGATGTTTGGCCTGCATCTGTGCGATAAATAGTCAATGAAAGGAGACCCGGTTTTGAAAGCTGATTTATGGATAGATGGGGGTCTAGTTTGGAAGAAAAAAAAGCTGGTATGGGAGTCCCCACAGAAAGTGGACTTCCTGCAACTGATAACAAAATGCTCAAAATACATCCAGACAGTGGACAAAGGTCCTCCCACCCTCGGGGAAAGGACTGCTTACCTGGCCCCTGTGGACCTTGTAGACAGCAGCTACCTCCAGAGGCTCCAGGTATCTGTTGGGCGGTTGCCCTGGAAACCAGTGGGTGGCTTGCAGGGCTCCGGAGGGCGGGGCCTCTGGGGGTGGCGCTGTAATTCGGGTGAATTCTTAAATGTTTGCTTTTGGGTTCATAATTATAAAGCACCGTTTCCCTCAAATGTGGAAGTGATGAGCAGAACGAGTACATATATTGTCTACTTACAGTCCACTTACGTCCAGAACAAACGGAAAAGCCTTATGTTAAGCAGAACGGCCCCCACAGCAGGGGGCTCCCCTATACGGCACCGTCTCTTTTAGAATTCACAGACGGATAGCCTCACACAGGAAATGTGCAAATACCAACGGCGCCACACCGAAGTGATCAGGAAAGATTCGTGGGCCACATTAACTTTATTGACTCTTACAGGAAAAAAATAGGCGACGAAATAGGGAAAAAAAAAAATCACAGGACCATTATGAAATGTTTTCAGTAAAACAGAGAGTAGATAGGAAGAAACAGACCAATTACAACATGGAGAAGCAATTGGAAAGGAGACTCCAGTCACCTGACCTCCTTTCCTTAAGGACCAAGAGAAAGCAGATTTTTTTTTCTTTTTGGAGGCTGACCTTAACAAAGATGGCGCCCTTAGCATCCGTCCTCAACAACGCCGTACCCCTGTTGTAACCCCGCCCCTCGCGTGTGGGCGGGGCTTAACGGGAGGTGTGACTCGGGGAATCCGGAAGCAGCCTGCGGCCGCGGCTACTAAAGCTTTAGCACTCCGTCTTTGGTTTTTCTCTGCGAGATCTGGTGAGCTGGCTCTGCAGAGTCTCCTCCCTCGGTGTCCAGGGACGGTCCGGCAGCTGTCACGACCCGGGCCGCGGCCTGGTGCCCTGTAGTGGGGCCGCCATTGGCTGGAGCCATGCCCACGGCCGCTGCTCCCATCATCAGCTCGGTCCAGAAGCTGGTGCTCTACGAGACCAGAGCTGTGAGTATCTGCTGCGGCTGGACCGACTGGGCGGGAGGACCGCGCTGCCGGGGGTGGGGGGACGCTGTGGGGTCGAAGGGCAGAGGCAGCACTCCGCATTTCCCCCTCCACTCCCAACTCCGCAGCTCCGTGGAAAACAGCCTCGGAGGGAGCTCGCCTGCCAGGGCCGTGCAGCCAGACACTGGTGGGTTTGCGTGTCTGTCCTGCTTAGGAGCCTTGGCTGGAAGATGTTCATGCAAACAGGTGCTTGTGGCACACAGGAATGACGCACAACTTCTGAATGAGTTACTCGATGATTGTTTTCCACTTTCTCACAATCTGCTAAAGTTCTTGAGTCCACTCTTATAGTGAAGTCGTTTTGAGCTTTGCCTAGGTAACTTCTAGTTTGCATTCCACGGTATATTGTCACTGCGATTGGCGTTACTCTGCACTATTTTTTGCTAAGATTTGGGGTTCTGTGTCACGGACAGTTACTAGTTCTCTGGCTTGTAGAGCTGAAAAAAAGTTACTAGAGTGTGGCTTACCTGAATCTGGACTCCACCATGATTTCGGGACCAGTGTTTAAGTTAATTCACCTTCCTGGTCACAAACTGATGAGTATCTCATAAGGTACATGCATTGAAATGTGGCTAGTCTTCAAGAGGACAAGAAAGCATTTACCTTCCCAATTTCTCACAATTCTAGTAGTGTCTACCTTGTTTCCTGTGTACAATTACTGGTTCTAAATCAGTTTGGGAAACAAGTCCACTCGATTGGATCAAGACCAGAAATGGAATAAGATTTACAAGTACCTTCACTTCTCTTCAGAGACTCACACAGAAATACCATTTTGACATTGAAACAAAATTTTCTTTTAGTAAAACGTGCTGATAAGGGTTCCTGGTAAGAAACATAAGTAAATTGGTACATAGGATTTTAGCCCACTGATAATCTGAGCCTTCCAGGGGCCTGGCTCAGATGGTATGTTCTTTCTAAAGCAGAATTTATTTCTCAGAACTCCTGAGTGGCACCTATGCTGAGGAGGGTATGCTCTGTCCCTAATTTAGCCCCAAGTCAGCAAACACATATTTGAGATTCGGTTGTGTACACTTTTGTGCCTTAATTATCCAGTAAAACCTCATCAGCTTGAGTTCCCTGTGGTCACCCTGTGGTTTTTTACTTATTTCTGTCTCCCTCCATCTTTTCTCATCAAACCTTTTATGGTCCTGACAGCACAGATACCTACATGCCTTACAGGCACCACATGGTCACTGGCTGCTAGTCAGAGGGTTTGGCACATGAAAGGTAGGTGCATCAGAAGGATACTAGGAACATTGCATGGGCTCAATGGAGGACCCAGCTCCCCAGCTCTGGAAAAGCAGGATCGGGAATCCAGGCTTGAGGACCTTCTCAGAATGCTACCCACAAATAGTACAGGCACTGGGATGAAGGATGAGGTGAGAGACTCAGCTCTAATTGGACACTGCCCCTGTGGACAAATCATGACAGCAATTCCTTCACTGTAGAACTTACCCTACCTGTGGCAGGTAATATGTGGTAGGCTGCATTGACTCTGAAGCTTGGTCCTTATCAGTTAAGTAGATCTTTGTTTATTTACTTATTTATTCTTGAGTTAAAGCAGAAAGATTGGTTTTGAATCATCTGATTAGAGGTGCAGGGACACCACTCAGATAAGACATAAAATTACTAGCAACTGAGCAAATGGTAGGAATGGAAAAATGTAACATAGGCTGTGATAATGAGAATCATGGGTGGCATTTGCGGAGTTGTCTGTGCTGTCCTGTAGGCTGTGATGAGAATCATGGGGGACGTTTGCAGAGTGGCCTGTGCTGTCCTGTTCTTAGGTCCCAGTGTACTTAGTGTTGCTGAGAGGCCAGTGTGTTACACTCATTGCTACTGTTTATTTGGGGAAGTGGAGAGTGAGTTTAGGACTGTACTACTGCAGATGTGGTCTGGGTAGAGATCTTTCTAACCAGACTGAGTGTTGCATATTGATATTGAGGTTAAATGGGTAGAACTTTTCATATCACGTTGACAGAGTGCTTCTTTCATCTCGGATGACTGACATTCTGTCATTTTTTTAATGAGGTGGGGTCAGAGGCGTAAGCATGAGGGTTAAGAAAGAGGCACTAAGAAGCAGAAGATAAGACACACTGAAAGCATAGGTGTGGGGCTCTCAAAGAAGAGATGTGGAAAGTAAGACAGACTAAGTGTGGGTACAGGCCCCTTTGGAGAGAGTTGCCACTGTCATTTTTCATAACTTAAAATTCATTTCACTAAGTCCACTGCTTGCTGTTCTTAAAGTTTTATATCTTGAGGCAGAATTGTGTAAATTAAAGCACACAAATCTAAACTTAAGGAATTTGAGCAGAACTATGTACGTGTGTATTTTATAGCCCTAATGTTGACAGAGGTTTCTGTCCTGCCCGGTCCCGCAACCATTCAGTCCCAAAGAAACACACAGAGGTCTACGTTAATCATAAACCTGATGGCCTATTAGCTCGGGCTTCTTATTAACTCTTACATCCTACATTAACCTTAATTCTTGTTTGCGTTAGGTGACTTTTATTACTGAGGCATTCTCATCTTGCTTCCTCTGTGTCTGGGTGATGACTGCAGACTTGGTCTTCCCCTTCCCAGAATTCTGTTCTTCTTGTCCCGCCTATACTTCCTGCCTGGCTATTGGCCACTCAGTGTTTTATTAAACCAATACAACTGACAAATCTTTACGGGGTACAAGATCATTGTCCCATAACACTATTATGACATGAAACATCTCTGCTGCTTGAGAAAGTTCTCTGTGCACCTAGTTACTTTTCTTTGCCGTGATAAGACACCACGGCAGGGAACTTAAGAAGAAAAGGTTTATTTAGGGCTTACTGTTTCCGAGGGCCAGAGTTCATGGCCATCATGGTGAGCACATGGTAGTAGCTTGGCGGGAACCGTGCCGAGCAGCAGCTGAGGGCATGCCTCTCAAGATACAACCATGAGACCGAGTGAAAGACCCTGGGAATGGCATGGGTTTTTGAACAAAACCATACACCCAGCGATACACATCCTCCAAGGTCATGGCCACACTTTCTAATTCTTTCCACAGAGTTCCACCAACGGGGGACCAAGCATTCAAATATATGGGGGCCATTCTCATTCAAACCACAGTCAATTGTCCATTCCAGTTCTGGCAATTAATGTTTTATTTTTAAAAATTCTTTTATTAAAGGGAAGTTTTACTTTAAGTTTTATTTATGTGTATGCGTGTGTATCTCTGTGTGTGTATGCCACATGGATGGAGGTGCCTGTGGAGTTCTGAGAAGGGCATCAGAGCTCCTGGATCCCGAGTTCTGAGCTTCCTGATATAGGTGCTGGGAACTAAGTTTGGGTCCACTGGAAGAGCATCAAGTACTCTGTGCTACTCAGTAATCTCACCATTCCTACTATCCTGTGTTTTTTTTTTATACATTAGATTACTTATGCTTGTTTTAAAATTTCACATAATGGGTATTTGGACATGATAGAGTATATGCCTATCATCCCAGCACTAAGACAAGAGTCAAGAGAATCTCAAGTTCTAGGCCAGCCTGGATAGCATAGTAAAACCTTGCTTGTAATAAACAAAACAGTTCATATGATGGGATTATACTACACATTCTGTTAGGTCCAGCGTATTTTGTTCAGCATGTTTTTGCAGTTTATCCATACTGCATATCAGGAGTTTGTACCTTTTTTTTTGTAAAGATTTATTTATTATGTACACAGTGTTCTGCTTGTATGTCTGCAGGCCAGAAGAAGGCACCAGATCTCATTACAGATGGTCGTGAGCCACCATGTGGTTGCTAGGAATTGAACTCAGGACCTCTGGAAGAGTAGTCTGTGCTCTTAACCACTGAGCCATCTCTCCAGCCCAGAGTTTGCACCTTTTATCATTGCCTGCATTCACAGTTTGCTTATCAACTTTTCCTGCTTATTTGGACTATGAATAATCTGTCTGTGAATATGCTCGAAAAAGTGTATTTGTGTGCATATATTTTCATTTCTCTGTGCGTAAACACATGTAAATGATATCACTCACTGAAGAGGTCACATGTCCTGGCTCCTTGGGGGAATTCTCAGGTTTGTGAAGTACATTTCTGCCAGCAGTATGTGTAGAGTGCCCTTGTTCCGTGTCCTGGCCACCTTTTGTGCTGCCAGTGCTCCTAACTCAGTGCTCTCATCTGGACTGCATGTGTTCCTTAATGACTGCTGGTGATGGGCATGCTCTCATGTGCTCGTTGCTCTTCCTTTCTGAAGGATCTATTTATTTTGCCTACTTACTGAATTGGGCTGTTTTTGCATTTCTGATTTGTCGGCATTCTTTATGTATTCTACAATCAAGTCCATTGTCATATATGTTTTGTGAAACCTTTTTTCTAGAATATCCAACAAATCACTTTAAATGATCATTTGGTGAACAGAAATTTTAAGTGTGTGTGTGTGTGTGTGTCCATGTGGAGGAGTGTGGAGGCCAGAGGTTGACACTAAATGTCTTTCATTGGACCTAGAGCTTCCTGTTTTGCTAGACTGGCTGGGCAGCAAGTGTCCCTCTTCCAGACTCCACCTGTCTGTACACTGCCCCCAGCTCTGGGGTTATAGATGTGTTCCTGTGTGGGGCTTTCAGTGGGTGCTGGGAATCTTTACCCACAGGCCAGTTTACCAGTCCAGTGCCTTTTCATTTAAATGAAGTTTTACTAAAGCTACTTTCTTTTCTCCTTCCTTCCTTCCTTCCTTCCTTCCTTCCTTCCTTCCTTCCTTCCTTCCTTCCTTCCTTCCTTCCTTCCTTCCTTCCTGTGAGACACAGTCTCATTGTATAGTGTAGGATAGTATCAAAGTCATGACCATCCTTCCTTAGCCTCCCCAGTGCTGGGATTATAAACATGGGCTGCAGTTTCTGACCCTTGCTCAGTTTTTGTTTGTGTGCGGATTGCTTTTCATATACAGCCTTTGCTTGTTCCAAGGTCATGATGATATTTTGCTTTGTCTCAGTGAAGAGTCATAGTTTTAGCTTTCACGTTATGGTCTATTTTATATTAAATTCTTTTATATATGACGTATGCCCTAGTTAGGTTTACTGTAGCTGTGACGAAACACCATGGCTGAAGTGACTTGGGGAGGAAAGGGTTTATGTGGCTTATACTTCCACATCACTGTTCATTGAAGGAAGTCAGGGTAAGAACTCAAACAGGGTGGGTGGAGGCAGGAGCTGAGACAGAAGCCATTGAGGGGTGCTGTGTGCTGCTTACTGGATTGCTTCTCATGGCTTTCTCAGCCTGCTTCCTTATAGAACCCAGGATCACCAACCCTGGATAACACCACCCACAATGGGCTGGGGCTTTCCGCATCAATCACTAATTAAGACCATGTCCTGAAGCCTTTCTGGATGCATTTTCTCAATTGTGAGTCCCTCCTTTCAGATGACTCTAGCTTGTGTCAAGTTGACATGAAACCAGCCAGGACCACATGATACAGGCTTTATATGACTTTCCTATGGTAACAAGTTACCCCCTCCCCATAGTGGATCTGTGCAGCAGTAAGCATTTAATATTTTACATGATCAGTAGACCAGGAGTCTGGTGGCGCTGCCTCAGGTCTCAGAAGTTACAGTTAAACACCATCTGTGACACAGTCGCCTGGAGGTTTAGATGGGATGTGGGGTTAATTCCAGGGTACTTATCCAGCTTGGTCAGCTGAGCTGATTGTTGAACAAAATATTTTAGCTCCTGACTCATGGACATTTCTGTAAGAATCCTTAGTTGTCCTTATGATTGGCAACTGGCTCTGGGGATATGAGTGGGGGGCGGGTTCAGGTGTTCTGTGTTGGGAACTGGCTCTGGGGATATGAGTGGGGGGCGGGTTCAGGTGTTCTGTGTTGGGAACTGGCTCTGGGGATATGAGTGGGGGGCGGGTTCAGGTGTTCTGTGTTGGGAACTGGCTCTGGGGATATGAGTGGGGGGCGGGTTCAGGTGTTCTGTGTTGGGAACTG